>CM034539.1:19862119-19907531 GCA_020002185.1 Paraescarpia echinospica | reverse complement strand
ACCGTATGTGTAACTAGAGGCGCCACCTGGCGGTTGCGTCAGAGGTGAAATAGTAGGTGACGCCCCCTGCCGGCGGGAGAGGAGCGGGCTAGCGTGTGATTAGTGTGTATGAGTGCGCGTGTACGGGAGGGGAGCGTAGAGAGGGCTAGCGTGTGATTAGTGTGTATGAATGCGCGTGTATGAAAGAACTAACGAAACACAAGAGTATACGAGTGCACACGAATTTTATTGACGAAAGATACAAGCGTATAATATGAAACCGTGTTTTATTAAGCGAAGACAAGCGTACGAACATCAAGACTTGTGGGTGAGTGAACACCGCGCCAGAGGTCGTGAGCTTAGGGGTCAATACGACCACGTCAGTGGCTCGTGGGATGACGATGGTAATAGTACGACTTACGGGTGAGCGAACACCGCGCCAGAGGTCGTGAGCTTGAAAGAGTAGGTGACGCCCCCTGACGGTGGGAGGGGAGCGTAGAGAGGGCTAGCGTGTGATTAGTGTGTATGAATGCGCGTGTATGGGAGGGGAGCGTAGAGAGGGCTAGCGTGTGATTAGTGTGTATGAATACGAGTGTATGAAAGAACTAACGAAACACAAGAGTATACGAGTGCACGTCGTATACTGAATGATGTATTGACGAAGTGACAGGTATGCATATAAGTCGTCCTATGTTGTATCGTGTATAACGAGCATAAAAGGTGTAGGAAGGTAGGTCATTAGAGATAATGAAGTATACTGAAAGATGTGTTGATAATGTTTATAAATCGTGCTATGTATTATCGTGTATAACGAGGAATAAACGTGGAACATATATGAAAACTTTGAAAATATCTTCTCTGAAACATATTATTGTGCGAAGTACAGCCGGTGGGATTAGACCACCGATGTAACCAGACACCGCATAGGTAGGCGACACGATAAAAGGGCATGCTAGGTCAACAGACGGGAGAGATAAGAATGGACTATGACACAATACGTAGACGTCTGCCGGCGCGGTTGGAGCAACGTAACCAGACACCGGGTACCTAGCCGAAACGACAAGAGGGAGGCTAGGTCAACATACGCATAGATAAGAAAGGACTGTGACACAACATGTATATACATTGCAGAGAATGAGAATCGTGGTAAGTAGGTTATAAATAGTATACTGAAAGATGTGTTGATAATATTTATAAACCGTACTATGTGTTATGGTGTATAACGAGGAATAAACGAAAGAGTATATATGAAACTTTAAAATATGTATGTATGTATGTATGTATGAAAGAAGAATTATGTCTAAGGTAATAACCAACTAAACAACAGATGTCCAATATTCAATAAGATCCACGAAACCATCATCATCATCATCACTAGCGTCCGACACCCAATTTTCAACATCCCCCGTGTCCACAGGAGGAACATCATCCGGATCATATCACGGACTAGGTGGTTCGATACGCTCTCGTGTAGTCAGCAGTTCCCGCATGACATTGCAGAAGAATATTTCGTGTTCAACGCGTAACTCTTCGTCTCTGGAACATATATGAATAGTTTGAAAATGATATTATATATCATGCGAGGTACAGTCGGATGGAATAGGCCAGCGATGTAACCAGACACGGCGTAGGTAGCCGACACGATAAAAGGGCATGCTAGGTCAACAGTCGGGAGAGATAAGAATGGACTATGGGAAAAACATATGGCCGTTTGGAATAGATATGATTAAAGACTAATTGGCGTAGACTGAATCTGCTGATATATATCACTCTGGGCGGGGGCACCCATGGGAAAATTCTAAGATGGCGCCCATCTCCACGTGACCTACCCCCTGGAGGAAAGAAGTGTAAGCAGTAAGGAGGTAAAGAAAAGCACAAGAAGAGACAAGACAAGCTGAAGCACAGTACACACTAGATGAGAAGGAGGTAAAGAAAGCCACCAAAAGAGATTAGAAAAGCTCAAGCACAGAAGGGAGACAGAGGAGGATAGAAAGGCAGAGAAGGCGAGGAAAGAGAGGAGAGGGAGACAGAGGAGGATAGGAAGGCAGAGGAGGCAAGGAAAGAGAGGAGAGGGAAACAGATGAGGACAGGAAGGCAGAGAAGGCGAGGAGAGAGAGGAGAGGGAGACAGAGGAGGATAGGAAGGCAGAGAAGGCGATGAAAGAGAGGAGAGGGATATAGAGGAGGATAGGAAGGCAGAGAAGGCGAGGAGAGAGAGGAGAGGGAGACAGAGGAGGATAGGAAGGTCAAGCGATGAAATACAAAGTTTGCAGCACTTACTTGTTGGAAACATATAATATTCATCTTGTCCTCGGGACATGCCTTGTCGTGGGCGCTCGCCATCTTCAGCAGCCGGAGTGAAGTTGCGTTGTTCGAAGTCGGTAGAAAGTAATATGCTCCACTAGAGTTTTGTTAGGTTTATATACGCAAACCCGATTGAGGCGTTATGTCTTTTCAATCACGAGACAGTACAAACAATGGAGTCACGAGTTGAACTCCGCTCTCTGCCCGTGCTCGTTAGCGGGTGCAGTATGAGATAAGCCGCGTGACTCGACACTCACGAGAAGCCACTACGCTACGTCCATCCATACACGTGTTCCTACTTCCAACAGTTTACTTACCACAATTCTCATTCTTCAAACTGTCATATACATCTTGTGTCACAGGTGCTCGTTAGCGGGTGCATTCCGTATCTGGTCTAGCCTGTTACATGTTTGCCTTCCATACATGGTCTAGCTTGTTACATGTCTGCCTTCCATACATGGTCTAGCTTGTTACATGTTTGCTTTCCATACATGGTCTAGCTTGTTACATGTTTGCCTTCCATACATGGTCTAGCTTGTTACATGTTTGCCTTCCATACATGGTCTAGCCTGGTACATGTTTGCCTTTCGTACATGGTCTAGCTTGTTACATGTTGACCTTCCATACATGGACTAGCATGTTAGTTTGCCTTCCATGCACGGTCTACCTTGTTACATATTTGCCTTTCATGCCTTGTTACATGTTTGCCTTCCATACATGGTCTAGCTTGTTACATGTTTGCCTTCC
Organism: Paraescarpia echinospica; assembly: GCA_020002185.1. Lineage (NCBI taxonomy): Eukaryota > Metazoa > Annelida > Polychaeta > Sabellida > Siboglinidae > Paraescarpia > Paraescarpia echinospica. The sequence goes on along the minus strand of CM034539.1, from coordinate 19,904,502 downwards.
GTACATGGTCTAGCTTGTTACATGTTTGCCTTCCGTACATGGTCTAGCTTGTTACATGTTTGCCTTCCGTACATGGACTAGCTTGTTACATGTTTGCCTTCCATACATGGACTAGCTTGTTACAGGTCTGCCTTTCATACATGGTCTAGCTTGTTACATGTTTGCCTTCCGTACATGGACTAGCTTGTTTCATGTTTGCCTTCCATACATGGTCTAGCTTGGCGGAAAGTGAAGGAGCTAGTGTCTGCTGCTGAGGGGGAATTAGCCTGTCACGGGACCGACCTCCTAGTGGAAGTAATACCACCTGGCGGGTAATGAAGGAGTAATGAGGGAATATTAAAGGCTAATTGACGTAGACTGAATCTGCTGATATATATCACTCTGGGCTGGAGCACCCATGGGGAAATTCTAAGATGATGCCCGCCTCCACGTGACCTACCCCCTGGAGGAAAGAAGTGTAAGTAGTAAGGATATTTTATTTGCTATTTTGTTTGTATGACTGCTAGTTTAAATGGTTATTTATTACGATGCCTAAAAAATTGAAATTGATGGCACATTCATTCTGTCATGCATTGTCCGACATGACCTGTCTCCCTTGTAACACTTTGTCGTGATTGCCCAAAGACACACAACTCCCATGTAACACTTTGTGTCACTATTGCCCAAAGACCCCCACTCCAATATAACACTTTGTGTCACTATTGCCCAAAGACCTCCACTCCCATGTAACCTTTGTGACTATTGCCCAAAGTCCCCCACTCGAATGTAACACTTTGTGTCACTATTGCCCAAAGACCCCCACTCCCATGTAACCTTTGTCACTATTGCCCAATGACCCCCACTCCCATGTAATACTTTGTCAATATTGCCCAAAGACCCCACCCCCATGTAACACTGTCACTATTGCCCAAAGACTTACACTCCCATGTAACACGTTGTCACTATTGCCCAAAGACCCCCACTCCCATGTACCACTTTGTCGCTACTGCCCAAAGACCCCCACTCCCATGTAACACTGTCACTATTGCCCAAAGACCCACACTCCTGTATAACACTTTGTTACAAGACCCCCACTCCCATGTACCATTATGTCACTATTACCCAAAGACCCCAACTCCCAAGTAACACCTTGTCACTATTGCCAAAAGACCCCACTCCCATGTAACACGTTGTCACTATTGCCCAAAGACCCCTACTCCCATGTACCACTTTGTCACTATTGCCCAAAGACCCCCAATTCCATGTAGCACTTTGTCACAAGACCCCCACTCCCATGTAACACTTTGTCACAAGATCCCCCAATCCCATGTAACACTTACATCTCCTGGCAGTCCCACACAGCTCCCTGATAGTCTCACACAGCTCCGTAACAGTCTCACGCTGCTTCCTGACAGTCCCACACAGTTCCTGACAGTCCCACACAGCTCCCGGACAGTACCACACAGTTCGTTCCCTGTCAGTCCCACACAGCTCCCTGACAGTCTCACACAGCTCCCTGACAGTCCCATACAGCTCCTGACAGTCACACACACCTCCCTGACAGTCACACACAACTCCCTGACATTCCCATACAGCTCAAGACAGTCAAGCACAGCTCCTGACAGTCACACACAGCTCCCTGTGGGACTGTAAGGGAACTGTAAGGGACTGTCAGAAGCTGTGTGTGTGACGGTCAGGAGCTGTGTGGGACTGTCAGGGAGCTGTGTGGGACTGTCAGGGAATTGTGTGGTACTGCCGGGGAGCTGTGTGTGACTGTCACGGAGCTGTGTGGGACTGTCAGGGAATTGTGTGGTACTTTCAGGGCGCTGTGTGGGACTGTCGGGAAGCTGTGTGGGACTGCCGGGAACTGCGTGGGACTGTCATGGAGCTGCGTGGGAATGCCAAGAACTGTGTGGGACTGTCAGGAAGCTGTGTAATACTGTTATAGAGCTGTGTGGGACTGTCAGGAGTTTTGTGTGACTGTCGGGTAACTGTGTGGGACTGTCAAGGAACTGCGTGTGACTGTCGGAAGCTGTGTGGGACTGTCAGGGAGCTGTGTGTGACTGTCAGGGAGCTGTGTGGGACTGTCAGGAGCTGTGTGTGACTGTCAGGAGCTGTGTGGGACTGTCAGGGAGCTGTGTGGGAATGTAAGTGAGCTGAGTAGTACTGTCAGGGAGCTGTGTCGGATTGTCAGGAACTGTGTGGGACTGTCAGGGAGCTGTGTCGGATTGTCAGGAACTGTGTGGGACTGTCAGGAAGCTGTGTCAGACTGTTATGCAGTTGTGTGGGACTGTCAGGGAGCTGTGTGGTACTGTCAGGAAGCTGTTTTGGACTGTCAGAAGCTGTGTGTGACTGTCAGGAGCTGTATGGGACTGTCAGGGAGGTGTGTGAGACTGTCAGGAAGCTGTGTGGGACTGACAGGGAACGAACTGTGTGGTACTGTCCGGGAGCTGTGTGGGACTGTCAGGAACTGTGTGGAACTGTCAGGAAGCTGTGTGAGACTGTTATGGAGCTGTGTGGGACTATCAGGGAGCTGTGTGGGACTGCCAGGAGATGTAAGTGTTACATGGGAGTGGGGGGTCTTGTGACAAAGTGTTACATGGGAGTGGGGGTCTTGTGACAAAGTGTTTCATGGAATTGGGGGTCTTTAAGCAATAGTGACATAGTGGTACATGGGAGTGGGGGTTTTGCGACAAAGTGTTACATGGGAGTGGGGGTCTTTGGGCAATAGTGACAAAGTGGTACATGGGAGTGGGGGTCTTTGGGCAATAATGACATAGTGGTACATGGGAGTGGGGGTCTTGTAACAAAGTGTTATATAGGAGTGTGGGTCTTTGGGCAATAGTGACAGTGTTACATGGGAGTGGGGGTCTTTGGGCAATAGTGACAATGTGTTACATGGGAGTGTGGGTCTTTGGGCAATAGTGACAGTGTTACATGGGGGTGGGGTCTTTGGGCAATAGTGACAAAATATTACATGGGAGTGTGGGTCTTTGGGCAATAGTGACAAAGGTTACATGGGAGTGGGGGTCTTTGGGCAATAGTGACACAAAATGTTACATTCGAGTGGGGGACTTTGGGCAATAGTGACACAAAGTGTTACATGGGAGTTGTGTGTCTTTGGGCAATCACGACAAAGTGTTACAAGGGAGACAGGACATGTCGGACAATGCATGACAGAATGAATGTGCCATCAATTTCAATGTTTTAAGCATCATAATAAATAACCATTTAAACTGGCAGTCATACAAACAAAATAGCAAATAAAATATCCTTACTACTTACACTTCTTTCCTCCAGGGGGTAGGTCACGTGGAGGCGGGCACCATCTTAGAATTTCCCCATGGGTGCTCCAGCCCAGAGTGATATATATCAGTCTACGTCAATTAGCCTTTAATATTCCCTCATTACTCCTTCATTACCCGCCAGGTGGTACTACTTCCACTAGGAGGTCGGTCCCGTGACAGGCTAACTCCCCCTCAGCAGCAGACACTAGCTCCTTCACTTTCCGCCAAGCTAGAACATGTATGGAAGGCAAACATGAAACAAGCTAGTTCATGTACGGAAGGCAAACATGTAACAAGCTAGACCATGTATGAAAGGCAGACCTGTAACAAGCTAGTCCATGTATGGAAGGCAAACATGTAACAAGCTAGTCCATGTACGGAAGGCAAACATGTAACAAGCTAGACCATGTACGGAAGGCAAACATGTAACAAGCTAGACCATGTACGGAAGGGAGACATGTAACAGGCTAGACCATGTATGAAAGGCAAACATGTAACAAGCTAGACCATATATGGAAGGCAGACATGTAACAAGCTAGACCATGTATGGAAGGCAAACATGTAACAAGCTAGTCCGTGTATGGAAGGCAAACATGTAACAAGCTAGACCATGTATGGAAGGCAAACATGTCACAAGTTAGACCATGTATGGAAGGCAGACATGTAGCAAACTAGACCATGTATGGAAGGTAGACATGTAACAAGTCAGACCATGTATGGAAGGCAAACACGTAACAAGCTAGTCCGTGTGTGGAAGGCAAACATGTAACAAGCTAGACCTTGTATGGATAGCAAACAGGTAACAAGCTAGTCCATGTATGGAAGGCAGACATGTAACAAGCTAGACCATGTACGGAAGGCAAACATGTAACAAGCTAGACCATGTATGGAAGGCAAACATGTAACAAGCTAGACCATGTATGGAAGGCAAACATGTAACAAGCTAGTCCATGTATGAAAGGCAAATATGTAACAAGGTAGACCATGTATGGAAGGCAAACATGTAACAAGCTAGTCCATGTATGAAAGGCAAATATGTAACAAGGTAGACCATGTACGAAAGGCAAACATGTACCAGGCTAGACCATGTATGGAAGGCAAACATGTAACAAGCTAGACCATGTATGGAAGGCAGACATGTAACAGGCTAGACCATGTATGGAAGGCAAACATGTAACAAGCTAGACCATGTGTGGAAGGCAAACATGTAACAAGCTAGACCATGTATGGAAGGCAAACATGTACCAGGCTAGACCATGTATGGAAGGCAAACATGTAACAAGCTAGACCATGTATGAAAGGCAAATATGTAACAAGGTAGACCGTGCATGGAAGGCAAACATGTAACATGCTAGTCCATGTATGGAAGGTCAACATGTAACAAGCTAGACCATGTACGAAAGGAAAACATGTACCAGGCTAGACCATGTATGGAAGGCAAACATGTAACAAGCTAGACCATGTATGGAAGGCAAACATGTAACAAGCTAGACCATGTATGGAAGGCAAACATGTAACAAGCTAGACCATGTATGGAAGGCAGACATGTAACAAGCTAGACCATGTATGGAAGGCAAACATGTAACAGGCTAGACCAGATACGGAATGCACCCGCTAACGAGCACCTGTGACACAAGATGTATATGACAGTTTGAAGAATGAGAATTGTGGTAAGTAAACTGTTGGAAGTAGGAACACGTGTATGGATGGACGTAGCGTAGTGGCTTCTCGTGAGTGTCGAGTCACGCGGCTTATCTCATACTGCACCCGCTAACGAGCACGGGCAGAGAGCGGAGTTCAACTCGTGACTCCATTGTTTGTACTGTCTCGTGATTGAAAAGACATAACGCCTCAATCGGGTTTGCGTATATAAACCTAACAAAACTCTAGTGGAGCATATTACTTTCTACCGACTTCGAACAACGCAACTTCACTCCGGCTGCTGAAGATGGCGAGCGCCCACGACAAGGCATGTCCCGAGGACAAGATGAATATTATATGTTTCCAACAAGTAAGTGCTGCAAACTTTGTATTTCATCGCTTGACCTTCCTATCCTCCTCTGTCTCCCTCTCCTCTCTCTCCTCGCCTTCTCTGCCTTCCTATCCTCCTCTATCTCCCTCTCCTCTCTTTCATCGCCTTCTCTGCCTTCCTATCCTCCTCTGTCTCCCTCTCCTCTCTCTCCTCGCCTTCTCTGCCTTCCTGTCCTCCTCTGTTTCCCTCTCCTCTCTTTCCTTGCCTCCTCTGCCTTCCTATCCTCCTCTGTCTCCCTCTCCTCTCTTTCCTCGCCTTCTCTGCCTTTCTATCCTCCTCTGTCTCCCTTCTGTGCTTGAGCTTTTCTAATCTCTTTTGGTGGCTTTCTTTACCTCCTTCTCATCTAGTGTGTACTGTGCTTCAGCTTGTCTTGTCTCTTCTTGTGCTTTTCTTTACCTCCTTACTGCTTACACTTCTTTCCTCCAGGGGGTAGGTCACGTGGAGATGGGCGCCATCTTAGAATTTTCCCATGGGTGCCCCCGCCCAGAGTGATATATATCAGCAGATTCAGTCTACGCCAATTAGTCTTTAATCATATCTATTCCAAACGGCCATATGTTTTTCCCATAGTCCATTCTTATCTCTCCCGACTGTTGACCTAGCATGCCCTTTTATCGTGTCGGCTACCTACGCCGTGTCTGGTTACATCGCTGGCCTATTCCATCCGACTGTACCTCGCATGATATATAATATCATTTTCAAACTATTCATATATGTTCCAGAGACGAAGAGTTACGCGTTGAACACGAAATATTCTTCTGCAATGTCATGCGGGAACTGCTGACTACACGAGAGCGTATCGAACCACCTAGTCCGTGATATGATCCGGATGATGTTCCTCCTGTGGACACGGGGGATGTTGAAAATTGGGTGTCGGACGCTAGTGATGATGATGATGATGGTTTCGTGGATCTTATTGAATATTGGACATCTGTTGTTTAGTTGGTTATTACCTTAGACATAATTCTTCTTTCATACATACATACATACATACATATTTTAAAGTTTCATATATACTCTTTCGTTTATTCCTCGTTATACACCATAACACATAGTACGGTTTATAAATATTATCAACACATCTTTCAGTATACTATTTATAACCTACTTACCACGATTCTCATTCTCTGCAATGTATATACATGTTGTGTCACAGTCCTTTCTTATCTATGCGTATGTTGACCTAGCCTCCCTCTTGTCGTTTCGGCTAGGTACCCGGTGTCTGGTTACGTTGCTCCAACCGCGCCGGCAGACGTCTACGTATTGTGTCATAGTCCATTCTTATCTCTCCCGTCTGTTGACCTAGCATGCCCTTTTATCGTGTCGCCTACCTATGCGGTGTCTGGTTACTTCGGTGGTCTATTCCCACCGGCTGTACTTCGCTCAATAATATGTTTCAGAGAAGATATTTTCAAAGTTTTCATATATGTTCCACATTTATTCCTCGTTATACACGATAATACATAGCACGATTTATAAACATTATCAACACATCTTTCAGTATACTTCATTATCTCTAATGACCTACCTTCCTACACCTTTTATGCTCGTTATACACGATACAACATAGGACGACTTATATGCATACCTGTCACTTCGACAATACATAATTCAGTATACGACGTGCACTCGTATACTCTTGTGTTTCGTTAGGTCTTTCATACACGCGTATTCATACACACTAATCACACGCTAGCCCTCTCTACGCTCCCCTCCCATACACGCGCATTCATACACACTAATCACACGCTAGCCCTCTCTACGCTCCCCTCCCACCGTCAGGGGGCGTCACCTACTCTTTCAAGCTCACGACCTCTGGCGCGGTGTTCGCTCACCCGTAAGTCGTACTACTACCATCGTCATCCCACGAGCCACTGACGTGGTCGTATTGATCCCTAAGCTCACGACCTCTGGCGCGTTGTTCACTCACCCACAAGTCTTGATGTTCGTGCGCTTGTCTTCGCTTAATAAAACACGGTTTCATATTATACGCTTGTATCTTTCGTCAATAAAATTCGTGTGCACTCGTATACTCTTGTGTTTCGTTAGTTCTTTCATACACGCGCATTCATACACACTAATCACACGCTAGCCCTCTCTACGCTCCCCTCCCATACACGCGCATTCATACACACTAATCACACGCTAGCCCGCTCCTCTCCCGCCGGCAGGGGTCGTCACCTACTATTTCACCTCTGACGCAACCGCCAGGTGGCGCCTCTCGTTACACATACGGTCACGTGACTGCTCACTTCACTCGGGGGGGGGGCGGATGTCGAAACCTCCCAAACATCGCTCATAAATGACCAAAAACCACCACAGGATACCCCTCCAAATGGCCTTACTCACTACTTGTGTTGCATATTGTTTGGTTGTTAAACACATGTTAATATGTGATCCGTATCGTCATCAAGTGCAATGGTTATATCCTAGATGCTTAGAATATATTTAAATTATCATATTCCAAGTCAATATCTATCTTCAAGTACTTTATCTGGTTTTAAATTAACCCATTAGAAGTAAAAATTATGTTTGGATTAATGCATTTCTACTCATTTACGTATACTTAAAAACTATAAACTTTTCAGGTCCTTGCCATACGTCACATGATGGAATGTTGTTTTGATGTGAAACAATAATAGAATAATGATAATTAAATTGTAATGATAATATGATAAACTGTGTCACTGGAAGACGGTTTTAAACCAAGCGGCTACCAAGCAATATAACATAACGTATGATTTACATATAACTTTATTGTGAAATAATAAAAATATGCTACAATGGTGTATTGGAGAATCGGACACTACCTAGCAACAGTAGGTCTATTTGACTTTCGAACAAGGCACCAGAAAGGAAAATATATATACGTATCCAGTCAATTTCACATACGTATTATTACTAGTAAATATTCCAAGTTAGAGCCGCCTGAACAGGTCAAAATAAGTTATGTTATTTCAGGTGCTTGTTCTTGTAATAGGGAACTATAGACATACGTTTTCTGCAAATGTTTAGTTTTTGCTCTCAAGTACAACCATTTGTTTATTCATGAAGTATCTAAATATGAAAAATGTGCTGAAGTAGGCAGTAAAACGCGTCATATATAAAACAAATATATATAAACCTATTATTATAGTGTTCGTACTTATTACGCATGAGTAGTGTGTCGTATGATATACAACGCAGGGTATCCGTCATCAGTTGGAGCACGATCCGTAGGAGCAAGAGCAATCTACCTCAATGTCAAAAGTCAAGGTCAAATATATAAGTCAAGGACAAAGGCCAAATATCTAGATCACTGTCAAAGGTCAAGTGGCGACCCCTGGCGGAACTACAAATAGTGCACGTGGTGAATAAGTGGTGAAATAAACATCGGTACTGCTTAAATTCGTTCCTCTTATTTCTTTTTACTTTTTTAGTATACAAAATAGGACGTCAATAAATAGGTCATAGCTCATGTGCAATGGTGTCTTTTCTTATGTCGCATAAATGTTAGACAATTTCTCATGAAGTGCGGCCCCAGGCGTGTACATTTGCAACTAAAATTAGGTTCAATCCTAACGAGTAGGTAGTGAACTACAAAAATAGGTAAAATTACGTCATTTCGGTTTATGTCAAAAGGTGAAGAGGGGCCCTGGGGAATTAGTGTTTAACTAAATAAGTAGGCTAAGTAACGACCCGTGACGGAAAGTGTGTGAAATACTTAAATTCGTGTCTCTTATGTGACGGACAACAAAAATAAATGTTCTGTCGAACAATACTTTTTACTCTGCAGTCCGCGCATGTAATTTCTACTCTGAGCTTCGTGCTTATTCGGCACGTTCACTTGACCTTTGGGCAAGCTCACGTGAACTTTATCTTCTGAAAATGCATGCTATGTATATGTACTCTTTGTTCAAATAGTTTTACCATAATTCAGCTCTTCTTTCCATTCTGGGGGAGGGTGGTAGGGGCAAAATGAAAAAAACAAATGTGCGCACATTTCCTTAAATAACCTTTAACTGTGCTACGTACGAGATTGCAGCTCACCAACTCTCCTGCAAGGTTAGGAAGAACAACATATGATTCTCTATCTTTCAACATTCGTGTATATAAAGAATGACAACATTTCTCATCGACGGCTGTTCGGTTTTATGTAGTAAAACTCAAAGTCAAATATCATGGGTCTGCTAACCAACTGACAGTTGAACACAAACTACTAAGTACCACGCTTTGTACTAGAAATCTGATTCCAATAATATGTATGGTTGATACCAATATATAGCTAGTCTAGGCAAATTAGGCATGAGATTGTCATTATTCATAGCAGTTAAATTGTGCCCACTAATGTTTTATTCCACACGACACTGTTTACACGCAATGCGACACGACATGCCAACTGGAACGTAGGTAGAGAGTGTTTTGACTGCAGGCTAAACACTATGGGTGCAAGAATACGATCTTATTATCCGCGGTGACGTTCAAAATAGTTTACTTCTCCAACAAAACTTCAATTGCACCTCCCCCTTTGAAGATCGCCGAAACACCTTCACGCTCTCAAAAAACCTCAAATTGTATTAAAAACTTTGTTGGTGTAAGATCACGTGACATTTGTTGTTTAGTTGTGTTACAGCCACGACAAGGCTCCTTCCATTACACGAGCGACATAGGCTGTCTACGTACGTTGGCGAAACCACCACACACAAGATATTACTGACAACAGTTTCTGCATGTTCGTAACGGTACGCATTATCTAAAATCATTCGATGATATCATCGTCCTGGCTACTGGAATTGGCAGTATGATTTGCTGAAATGTCAATGATATTTTAAAATTATTATGGAACACAGCAATATCGAGTTTGTCGCTGAGGCCAGAGGTGAAGGTGTCATAGTGAGCGGAGGGAAAAAATAATTCAGTGACGCGGTGTTTGTTGATCGATACAGTGACAACGGGCAATGTGACGTTTCCAGTTGTCCCGACGTGAGAAATGTCTCTCGCAATCTGTGCACTGGAACGGTGATGGGGCGGGCTTGTTGGCAGCCGGCAGAATAGATAAGCTCATGATGTATGTGTTTATTATTCAAATGTAAGCAATGAAATGAACCGTCAGTTGAAGTTTACGCATTAAAATATGAAAATGCTACCTCGGTAACATGTTGAAAAGTTAAAATGTTAGATAAGAGTCGAAAGGAGGGCGTCAGTGAGTGAGAGATGATTGAGAGATTGAGTGATGCTTGAGTGAGTGAGTGAGTGAGTGAGTGAGTGAGTGAGTGATTTAGTTAGTGCGTGTGTGAGAGATGAGTGAGTGAGTGAGTGAGTGAGTGAGTGAGTGAGTGAGTGAGTGAGTGAGTGAGTGAGTGAGTGAGTGAGTGAGTGAGTGAGTGAGTGAGTGAGTGAGGTGAGTGAGTGAGTGAGGGAGTGAGGGAGGGAGGGAGTGAGTGAGGGAGTGAGGTGAGTGAGGTGGTGAGTGGGTGAGTGGTGGAGGTGAGTGAGTGAGTGAGTGAGTGAGTGAGTGAGTGAGTGAGTGAGTGAGTGAGTGTGCGAGAGAGTGGGAGTGAGTGAGTGGGTGGGTGAGTGAGTGAGTGAGTGAGTGAGTGAGTGAGTGAGTGAGTGAGTGAGTGAGTGAGTGAGTGAGTGAGTGAGTGAGTGAGTGAGTGAGTGAGTGAGTGAGTGAGTGAGTGAGTGAGTGAGTGAGTGAGTGAGTGAGTGAGTGAGTGAGTGAGTGAGTGAGTGAGTGAGTGATGAGTGAGTGGACTTACTGTTGTCATAGTAAAGGTTTATAATATGATATGAAGATCGTAGACCTGAATGGTAAATGGAAGTAGAGCTAAAGTTTACGGAAATTAACAAATATACTATAACAAAATTACACACAAGATAAGGTTTGTACATTGTATTAAGGTACAAAAGAAGAGAAACATTATTTACAGGTCACCCTCCTTTACTGCCGGCATTGCTTACTTCATAGTGTTTCGCCACTATTCCGAAACAGAGTCTTGCAACCAAGTCTTGATAGTACACAAATGTTCGGGATATTATGTCGAACAGCTTAAAACTTGCATCTAGTAAAACAGTGGGGGCGCTATATGTAGTTAATGACCTATCCGCCAGGGGGCTTGACAACAATAAAGAGTCACGTATTTAAGCAGTACTGGTATATAGTTGACCACGTATCCGCCAGGGGCGCTATATGTAGTTCATGACCTATCCGCCAGGGGCGTCACATGTATCTTATGATCTATCCGTGAGGGGGCATCACTTCACATTTGACCGTGACCTAGATATTGGATCTTGAACTTTGACCTAGACCTAGATTGCTCTTGGTCCGACGGATCTTGCTCTATTGGATATCGGATACCCTGCGTCGTAAACCACGCGACGTACTATTGATGCGTAACATGTACGAACAATATAATAATCGGCCTATAATTTATTTGTTTTATATATGATACGTTTTTATTCCCTTCTTCAGTACATTTTTATATTTAGATACTTAATGAATTATATATATATAATTATTTTCTTTCTGGTGCCTTATTCGAAAGTCAAATAGACCTACTGTAGCCAGATAGTGTCCGATTCTCCAATAAACCATTGTAGCAATTGTTTTCGATTATTTCACAATATAGACAGTTATACGTAAATCATACGGGGTTTACGTAAGTAAGCACGAAAGTAACTGTACTTTGCAACACAACACATACAACATCAACTGTACAATATATTTGAATATTTTCAGTAAACCCTAACGTTATGTTATATTCCTTGGTAGTCGCTTTGCTTAAAGCCGTCTTCTAGTGACACAGTTTAACATATTATGATTACTCTTTCATTATAATTGTTCTATTATTATTTCACATCAAAACATCATCATCAGTCCATCATGTGACGTACGGCAAGGTGCTGAGAAGTTTATACTTTTTAAACATATGTAAATGAGTACAAATACATTAATTACTACTAATGGGTTAATTTAAAACCAATAAAAGTACATGAAGATAGAGTGTCTTTGAATTTCATAACTAAAATATATTCTAAGCATCTAGGATATAAACAGTGCACTTGTTGAACATACTGATCACACAATAACATGTGTTTAACAACCAAATAACATGCAACACAATATCTTGTCGGACTAAATGGATATCTACTCACACCGAAGTAAAACTAGTTGTAGACCCAATAATCAACAAAGCACGGTAAACTTTACTGTTCGACGATCTGGCTCCAGTCCATTGCTCCAGTCTCGTCCACGATGATATAATTTTTATTCAAGTGTCTCCGAGGCAATGCGATGACGCCAAACTTAGATTATCATTTTAGGTTTGCTTTCCTGGCTACTCGTGATACAATCGAAATACGACATTATCGATTATCGCAATAGAACTGCAATATTGGTATTACTATCGCAGTACCTTTGCAATAAGTAAATCTACCACCGGCAATCACCAGGCATTGCACCGACGCATGTCGTCGGTACATCACAGATACGTTATTTCCGTTCTGGAGTGGATATTTTCCAAATGTCGCCGTCGTTCCCGCAATTTCTGTATACACGGAATACTGAACAACATAACTCCACTGAAGGTGATCACAGCTCCAGTAATGATGAATGGCACGTCATAGCTTTGAGTCGTGTCGTATATCCAACCTGCAAGTAGAACGCAATATATCTGCAAATAGGACACAGTCGGTGTGCAAAAAGGATGCATTCAGTATGCAAGTTAGATATACTATTTTTCAATTTTCTTGTAGTATATATTCAGCCTACAAGCAACACATAGAGTACACCCAGCCTACCAATGGCATAGAGTGAGCCAGCAAATCTGTTTAACAAGATTTAACAAGATATAACAAGATTGCCACCCAGAGAATTAACTCTAGGTGGCAGGTGGACAAGGAAGTCCTTTGGCTTATCAAGAGTCCGACCCTTTTATTTATGAGTATCCCGCCCGTCTGAGGTATGTGTCGATTTTATTTTTAAACATATTCACGCTACTAGCATCCACACAATCAGCAGGTAATCTGTTCCATTCATTTACAATCCTTTGTGAAAATGAAAACTTTCTTATATCCAATCTACTCTGCTCCTTTGCTAATGTAAGTTCATGTTCATATCATCTAGTCCTTCTATCTTTCTTAACTGAGAAAAAAATATTTCTATCAATATTTCCATAACCCTTCAATATTTTAAACACTTCTATCTGATCTCCTCTCAATTTCCTGGTCACTAGTGTTGTTAAACCGCATTTTTAGGCGTATTTCGTAACTAAGATCCCTCAGTTTTTGTGTCATTTTAGTTGCTCTCCTCTGCACTCTTTCTAGCATATCTATGTCTTTCCTACGATATGGCCTCCACGCTTGAATACAATATTCTAAATGAGGCCTAACTATTGTTTTGTACAGTGGTATTATTAGCTCTTTTTCCTTATACGTTATGTTTCGCCTAATTAATCCAAGGATTTGATTTCCCTTTGAAGCAGCAATTCCGCACTGCTCTGAAACCTTCATATCAGCACTAATGGTTAACCCTAAGTCCTTTTCTTTTACAGTAGTACTTAGTACAGTACCCCCCATTGTATATTCTACCTCTTCGTTCCCATGTCCAAAATTGAACAGCATTTGCCACTTTTCAGACCATTTGATCAACCTGTCAAGATCATCTTGTAAATGCTGTCTATCTCCATCACTTTTAATCCTTCTAAACACTTTTGTATCATCCGCAAATTTCAACACCTTGCTTGTTATTTCAGCATCCAAATCGTTGATATATATTAAGAATAATATAGGTCCTAATACTGATCCCTGTGGTACCCCACTCAATACCGATTTCCAGTTTGAAGCCTCTCCATCAACTACTACACGTTGTCTTCTGTCAATCAGCCATTGTTCTATCCAGTTTATTATACAATTTCCCATGCCATGGGCCTTTAGTTTAAGCAGTAATCTTTAATGTGGTACTTTGTCGAAAGCTTTTTGAAAATCTAAGTAGACGATATCTATTGGTGATCCCTCATCTACCCACTTAGTGATACTTTCCAAAAAACATAACATATTTGTTAAGCATGACCTCGCTTTAAAAAAACAATGTTTAGATGGGTTTATCAAGTTTTGTTTCACAAGAAAATCCACCATGTGATCTTTAATTAGTCTTTCTAATAATTTACAAATCACTGATGTTAAAATCACTGGTCTATTGTTCTCTGACTTGTTTCTCGAACCTTTTTTGAATAACGGTATAATGTTTGCTTCTTTCCATTCTAAAGGAACCACTCCCTCTTCTAATGACAAGTTGAAAACTGTTGCTAGCGGTATACTAATTTGTTCTACAATTTCCAACAGTAGTTTGGGTGGAATACCATCCACTCCATCCACTGTTCAACCAGCACATGTTTAAAAAAATAAAATAAAACAAACGAAAAATTATATGTTCTTTAAATAGGTTTTAATGAGTGTACTCCTCAAAACATGCTTATAGGGCTGGATTCTACCAAACACATTTGGATGTAACAAGTGTGGACTATTGTATCGCAATAATTATGCTAACGAATTGAAATGTCAAGTAGATAGTGAAGTACTTCATCTTACATTTAACCTGAACAAAAAAGAACTCAGTCACACTAAACAATAGTTTGCTGGTACAGTTGATGTATTCAGCCAACGAGACGCACGACATCCATGATTCTGCCAAGTCAAACAACACATCACCCTAGCACAGATACTTCAGAAATCTATAATTGTAATTCTATATCAATCTACAGATTTTTGTTAAATTTAAATTCGACAGAACAATTCCAGATATGTCATAGTAAACTATAGCATACTGTAGAAATCTACATAATTTTTTTATAATTATATAGTGCATATCCTAAACAAATATCCATAATAATCCTACGGAATATTCTGTAGATGTTATAGAAAAGTATAGAATGTAGACATTCTATAGAATTCTACAGCGCAAAAATGTTCTTTAGAAACCTTTCTGCAACATTCCTATGGAATATTTCATAGAATTGTTTGATTTGTTGTTTGATTTAATTTACATATACGATGTTGATACTACAGTGGCGCCACCTAGTGTTCATACCGGCAACTGGAGGGCCGGCAATGGTGCCCACTCCAAGTATGGGAAGCATCAATCCAAATGAGTCGGTGAGTCGGTCGATACCCAGCAGATCCACCAGCACGACAGGCATGAACGACGCAATCACGCCTACAACACATATTCCAACGAGGCAGTGCTTAGTTTTAATCTTCGTCAGCTCGAATTTGTGTCCATCACTTTTGAAATTAATGTTTGCGAAAAACAAACCTACCTATTATCTACAAAAACGTGCTAGCTAGATTGTGCAACTTTTTCAATGTAATTTTGGTAAAATCATCAAACAAATTTAACGTACACTGTATTTTATTCCGTGTGTAGATAATTCTCAAAATTGGAATCTTCACGTGAATGATCGATGCGATTATGCCCTTGTAACTGTGTTAATGTTGTCGACTTTCTTTGCGTTCTCAACAAAGACGGCAAACAAATTCAATGGGTTGAAGCAATAAAATTGGGCATATTACCAGACAGAGAGTCCATGACGAACGTATATAAATACTTGACTCTTGTCACCAATAGTGGCTGAAACTGACGACAACATTGGCGTCATATAAAAAACCGTCATAGCCCATTGGGTCGTCGGACATAACTACCTAATACATACCCAACGGAATAGGTTGAAAGGTAAGGTAGAAATGTAAGTTCTTATATTGCAGTATCAACTCCATCTCGACGTCTCTAGGACGCAGCCAACAACGCTGCAATTAATGCGCGAAGACTATTTATACACAAATATTCACCACTGTGTATAGCCAGATGCTTATTCATACAGCTGAATAAACTTGTACAAGATTCGAATCCGCAGCACAGGATTCGAACCTAGTTTCTGCCGGTCGAGATTTCGGTGCACTAGACACTGCATTACTGCGCTCCACAAATTGAAATGTTCAATGTGTCACTGTCATGTCAACTCAAATTTCCAATGTATCAATGTCATGTCAACTCATCCATGAAGAGACCAAACAGAGTGGCGTAGATAAGAAGTGTCTCGTAGGTGTGACAGAAGATGCTGAGAGACGTCACGAAACCGGTGAACAAGAGAGCCATGGTGTACAGGAGCAGTGTATTGACACAGTCGCGGTCTGACACCCAGCCGCCGACGACACGAGACACGGTGTTGGATATGCCAATCACGGAGAGGAGAAAGGCACCGTTCGACATAGAGATGCCCATCTGAAAAATGTTTGCCGTTGAATAGTCGCTCGTTGTTAGGAATGGTCTTATAATTTCGTAAAGTTGAAAAAGTTAGGCATTTAGCATCGGTTCAAATCATCCACCCCTAACACTACCACAGTCACATTGAGAGAATGTGTACTGCCGCCTTTTACGTATACAATTACATGACGCATACCATCCATGATTACGCCAAGTAAAACATCACACCACCATTTGCAAAGAAACTACACAAAATGTATAGAATTCTATAGATATTTTCATATTTCTATACAATTCTACAGAACAATGAAAAATTATCGTATAGAAAACTACAATATACTGTAGAATTCTACATAATTTTATATAATTACACAGTTCAACGTATTCTATAAACAGACACCCGAAGGTTATTATAAAATAAGCTAAAGAAAAATAGTCACAAAAATCCTGTAAAATAATCTGTAGATGTTATAGAAAATAATACAATACAACATAGTCTATACAATTCCATATCACAATACAGACGGCAAGGTCGCCAGGTTCAATTGTACGGGAGTTATGTTTTAGTTATTTTATTTGTTGTATATGTTACGTCAATGTGTTGTAGACATAAGCAATGAATGATTGTGTTCGACCGACCGACCGACCGACCGACCGACCGAACGACCGACCGACCGAACGACCGACCGACCGACCGACCGACCGACACACACACACACACACACACACACACACACACACACACACACACAAACACATACAGTGTTAACTTCACCACACGATCCAAAATGAACTTACCCACGCATGCGTGACGTTGCAAAGTGGCTCCCTCGAGCGGCGACTCAACAGGTATGCGTGGTAGCGAGTTCATTGAACTTGAATTCTGGGACAGAAGGAGTGAGCCGGATAGAGGTGTAGGACAGTTGTCCAGCGTCCACTCTGAACAGAATTTCTTCGCCTCTACCATCGCTGCACCGTATTTCGCTGTAATGCCGTTCAAATTGGTGTGTTGCTGTCGCTCTCAGCGGGGAGCTTCTGTTGGTGCCGTTTCGTCAACTCAAGTGGTCGGAAGAAGGATCCACATATGCAGCAGTTGAGAAGGATTCCAGCTTCGATGAGGACGGCGCCTCTCCAGCCATACTCGTCCAGCAGCGCCTTGGCCAGCGACGCGAAGATGAATGTTCCGATTTCCGACCCACAGACAGCGAGACCGGTCGCAAATGATCTTCGCTTCTCGTAGTAGTGCGATACACTAACGATGACGGGAAGATAGGTCATGCCGATCCCCAGGCCTGACACACACGGACAGCGTTATGTCACATTGAACCTTCTTTGCAGTCACAAATGCGGTTGATCAATTCTCAGATTGACTAATCCTTTTTGCACTGATGCACTTCTGAGCTTGTTTTCCGGGGATTTAAGCGCAAAATAAGTTACCTTTTTGTTATTATTATTTTCTAACTCAAATTTTAAAGACGTCGGACAGTATGATATTTGCTTGCTGAAAAAAAAAAATATATAAAGCATTGCTCTAATATAGCCTGGTATTGCTAACGTTTCTCCGACGCTTGCGCACAAAATTAAGTGTTTTAAATCATGATCTTTCGAATTTGTGCGTGGAAGTTGAAATCGCCGGTTGATGACGTCACGCGGCGGATGTCTCAAACATGATACATGTGGCGCAGTCCAGTTCTGATGGAAACGACTTTGACAATTATGTTTGCAGTGACAACGATATACCAAAGGTCACTAAAGATATTGAACTAGCTGCTAAACCGCAGGCCACGTATACAACAACGGATTAATTGGCAAAGCACCCTGATTCAGATATGCGAGGTCGATTGAACAACATAGTTTTATTACAAGTTTGTGAACTATTGCACGTGTCACAGAACCACAGCGACACCGCCACCGCCAGTCTCATACGTGCTTATGCTGGCGTTGGCGCCTGTACCGTTGTACACTAGCCCAACGGTCGGAAATGCCGTCTTGGCATGGTCCCGGCGAAATCTCATTTCATGTTCTGCACAATTAATACAGTCGCACGGAAGAAATGTTGGCTACATATATGATGATACGAAGTCGGTGTTTAGTGTGATCGAGTAGTTTGAATAAACAGATGCCGTGTACAATGCTTGCAGCCGACAGTTTCGTCAGGATACATTTTGTAGGGTGATGTTTAATTTCGGCTTTGTACCGACACGATTTTGCACGACTTACATCTTTACCATGATGCTACTAAATCTCCATGTGGTATAAATGCAAAAGTTGATGAACGCTAAAATGTTCTTCAGATTATAAGAAGACGCGCTGCCTCAGTCCACCGCATGACGTCACGACCTGGCTATCAGACAATCTCTTAGGCAGAGTGCAGATGGAAAACTAAAACCTTAATTTCTGCAAGTAATTTGCGGAACAATTTATTGTTCTTCTGCAAATAGTTTATATCGCACTGATCTGTGAAATAAATATAACTTCGGATTTTGTATTAACAAAATATCGACGCTTTTATTGTTGTGATCATCTGGAGGGCGTATCTGATTATTTTCGGTTAATAGATCACTGTAAATGAACATGTATATTTTATTGTGTGATGCACTCACCTGCCACAATGCCGATGGTGAAATATAAATAGTAGAGGTTTGGAGCAAACACGCTGATGGCGAAGCCGAATGCCACCAGAACTGAGCAAGCGATCGACACCACTCGGCAGCCATATTTGTTTGTGAGTGCGCTTACCACAGGCCCTGCAGAACGAATATAACAAATACAGCGCGTTTACTAATCAGATTTACCCAATGTTAGGCACCAAATTAACAATAAATAATTGTCTAAATTATATATGATTTATATACTGATACGTAAATGTGGATGTATTGTAATTATATCGGCTCCCAGGTGTCGAGGTTCATTCGCTGTTTTCTATATTCATTCTTATGGTTGGACCATTGACATTTTCTGTAGAGGTAAAGGTGAACTTACTGAAATCCACCTATTATAGCAAACATTTAATATTGTACATTCCGAGTTTACAGGAACACCTTTAATTAATGTTATGCTAACTTTCACGCATCATAATTTACAAATATTCGAACGCTAACAACATGCCCTATTTAATTCAGTCATTTGTGTATGGTTGTACTAGTCAACTTTGGTACCCATGAACCGGCTCATCGGATGCCACAGTGTCTGGTTCACAAAATTAAATGTACATATAAAACGAGTTTTATCGAAAATTGGACTAGTATCTGCCAAGAACTGTTTTATGTATTGACAGAACAATATCAACAGTTTTGCAATAATGACGGCAGTTGTTTTGTAAGGAAAACAACAACATACTCCAAAATATTGTGTCTCTTAAGACGCATACAATCGTGATTTTTGCGCTCCTTTAGACGTCCGTAATTAGTTAATTGGAAGTGTAGTTGTAAGTAGCATGACCTGCTTCTAAAAAACTCGAAAAAATAAACGTCTCATAAGTATTAATAAAGTTACGGAGGTGGCTCACAGCACCCTATAATAATCGGTCTCAATCTTCCCCTATTGGTAAAGCATCAGCGCCCTAAACAATACGTCAACCGCCGCCCAGGAAAAGAAGATTTTTGCTAGAATTTCTCTCTTTGAGAACACGTTTTGATTAAGGCACTGGCATGGTATTGTTGATTTTTAATTGCAAGTGATTAGTTTATGTTAATCAATTTTGCCGAACACATGTCTTTTGTTTTTCTTAGAACACATGTATTTTGTTTTTCTTAGAGCTAATAGTGTAATTGATTACACTGTAATTACATCACGGATACGTACCGGAGCACAACATGATCCCGAACATCAGAGAACTGATCCAGCCTACGTCACCCCGGCCGGCGTCGAAATGGTCGACGAGGGCGTTGAGGAAGACGCCGAAGGAATACGGAACACCGCCCGCGATCACGTGTAACAAGAACGAGCCGAGAACAACCATCCAACCCCAACCGCCGTCTGGCGGTGTAGGCAGCGTATCTTTGTTGCTGACGACAGTGACATCTGGCGACAATTGGCCGAGTTTGGGGTTTTGTTTGTTGGAGTTTTTCAGAGAGCCAACTTTGTTCATGTCTCTTTTGTCGTTGTTCAAGCGTGTTCTTGTGGTTACCATTTAGTATTGATGGTATCCATGTGTCTGCTGCTTTTAATACGAATGTGCTTTGGGACAAATTCGCTGGTAACGATTCATCGAGTCGCTGAAATTGAAGGACATTAATATTAAAATAATTTATTATGGTAGTCACCAGTTGGCACCACTGCACATCATCGCCAACTCTGTACTCCTTTCACACACAACTGCACACCAATAACCCAGTCCTGTATATAAATTCCATCACCACCCACATCGAGCGTCACACGATCAAAAAAAACGGCACAGCGTTACACGTCCCTGAACGACACGCAGCGCCCAGCTGCCGGATCATTGTGTCAGTCACCGCTGGACATCTCGTACAGCAACCACATCGATCTGCCTTTGTACATCGAACGTAAAGAGCGAGCCACGTAAGTTACCCGTTCGATCTTTACTACATTGGTACCAGAAGTGTATCACATATGTACGCCACGCGCCATTGTACGCCGACGGGAAGAGTTGCACAAATGTAATTTGGCAACTTAGTCGTTAATTCCAAATGTCAATCTGACTATACTATGTGAATTTTGCGCATTCCCGTTTATTCAGTTCTACCTTTCCGGAATTTATTTGGAAAGTAGGCGAAGTTGTTATCCGGGGCAACGCCCATAACAACAACGAATACCCGACCAGATTACCGAGTCACACCCGAGTTGTACAAGTACAATTAGGCAACTCAGTCACTATAATTTCAAACGTCAATTTGACTGTACTACGTGAATTAATGCGCGTTCTCGTTTATTCGGTCTACTTTTTCCGAAACTTATTCGGAAAGACGGCGAATTTGTCGTATGGGGCAACGCCCACGACGACAACGAGTACGTCAGTTTACTAAGTTGTGTCCAAGTTGTCCAAGTTGTACACATAAATTGTGGTTACAAAGCCTCTATATTGCAATGTCACTTGACTGTATTTCAATACCACATTCTTTTGTGTCTCACCGCGGATCGTCATGGGCGTGGTTCAATTGGCATTCACGCACGGGTGACTTCGCGGACAAAGCGCATTATCCACTGGCATTGTAAGCCCAAATACATTCCCTGTCAATACAAACAATCACCGAGCCGTTTACCTAGTTGACATAATACTGCTGGTTGATGTCAACTCGCTGACAGCATGTCGAGGACATCAATCTGTCAGTTGTAACTTTTCTGTCGCCGTTCATATCAATAATGCGTATGCCACGAAATTGAAACTTATTATGAGATACAACATGGTGTGCATCAATTATTGATATTAAACTATTAGTATATATTCACTGTTTGTAATCTGTCCTTTGAAATTGAACGTTTAGAAACTCGACAGACATGATACATGTATTGCCTAAGATGCCTAATAAATAACTTCTAACGCGCCAATATCCTCAGACAATCCGAGCTCAGTGGCGCACAAAAACCAAAGCATTAAGAGTAGTAAAGGAGGTCCCATACCGCGCGCAACATCCGTTTTACCGGTGTGCAAGTACAAAAGTAGTTCCGGCTCCCATGTTAAAAGATAGGAAAATACCCGGATGTTGCTCCTTGCACCACCCAACGGAAAACGGAGTGATTATGCAAATGAGATGAACGGATTTTCCTCCGTAAGGTGCAATTGACCAATCACGAGCGAGCTGAGCATTGTGGGCGTGGTTGGTTATGCGATTGACCAATCACGAGCGAGCTGAGCATTGTGGGCGTGGCTAGTTATGCAAATGAGCTTGGAAAAGTATGTTAAAGCATAGGAGGTATTATCGTAAAGCTATCCGACGACTTTTTTGAGAAAAAAAATATATATATATACCAAACAGCATTTGAATATGGCACACACGAGATTGCTTGGCCCGTAGGCCGACGCTCCGCCAAGGGACCGAGCCCTTATTTGGTTGACAATGACATGTCTAAAATGTGGTGTTATAATAAGGTGTAATTTATATAATAAAAGGATTATAAATTCAGCGGAGGTTGTTTTATCTGAAGTAATGTATACGAAATGTAGACTACATATAGGACTATGTTACATCAGAACCTATAGCCTCGTTTTTCGAACAGAGCGGCCATCTTGAAATTATACGTTTGGTATCATTTCCGTACGGTAGTACCCAAATTCGTGTCTCTTATCAATTCCGTACTCAAGACGTGTCTGGACATGTTTGTTTGTTGCGGGCGTGAGCGCGCGCACCCTGTATGACGTCATCAAACTGCTACGCGCAGTAATTTTGTACGCGAGGTGAGGTAGTGATTTGGTTAGCCATCGTTTTGAACTTGCGCACTTGAATATAATTCCATTATGTGACGTCATGGTCAGTGACGTCATGGTACGCGCAGTAATTATGTACGCGAGGTGATTTGATCAAGCAGGTAGTAATTTGGTTAGCCATTGTTTTGAGCTTTCGCGCTTGAATATAATTCCATCATGTGACGTCATGATGCAGTGACATCATTAAACTATAAACTGCTACGCGCAGTAATTTTGTACGCGAGGTGAGTAGGTTATACAGGTAGTGATTTGGTTATCCATCGTTTTGAACTTGCGCACTTGAATATAATTCCATCATGTGACGTCATGGTCAGTGACGTCATGGTACGCGCAGTAATTATGTACGCGAGGTGAGTTGGTTAAACAGGTAGTGATTTGGTTAGACCTTGTTTTGAACTTGCGCATATGTAATATAATTCCATCATGTGACGTCATGGTCAGTGACGTCATGGTACGCGCAGTAATTATGTACGAGAGGTGAGTTGGTTAAACAGGTAGTGATTTGGTTAGACCTTGTTTTGAACTTGCGCATATGTAATATAATTCCATCATGTGACATCATGATGCAGTGACATCATTAAACTATAAACTGCTACGCGCAGTAATTTTGTACGCGAGGTGAGTAGGTTATACAGGTAGTGATTTGGTTATCCATCGTTTTGAACTTGCGCACTTGAATATAATTCCATCATGTGACGTCATGGTCAGTGACGTCATGGTATGCGCAGTAATTTTGTACACGAGGTGAGTAGGTTATACAGGTAGTGATTTGGTTATCCATCGTTTTGAACTTGCGCACTTGAATATAATTCCATCATGTGACGTCATGGTCAGTGACGTCATGGTACGCGCAGTAATTATGTACGCGAGGTGATTTGGTCAAGCAGGTAGTGATTTGGTTAGCCATTGTTTTGAGCTTTCGCGCTTGAATATAATTCCATCATGTGACGTCATGATGCAGTGACATCATTAAACTATAAACTGCTACGCGCAGTAATTTTGTGCGCGAGGTGATTTGGTCAAGCAGGTAGTTATTTGGTTAGACCTTGTATTGAACTTGCGCGTATGTAATGTAATCCCTTCATGTGACGTCATGATGCAGTAACGTCATTAAACTATAATCTGCTATGTACCGTAATTTTGAACTATATCGAATACCGGCTATAAACAATCCGGTATAAACAAAGGCTCTGTGTTGAAAAAACATCCGTGTATTTGTCCCGTGTTAAGTCATAGACATAGGGAATTATACGAACTTATCTGCTAAAACATTCAAACTACCAGCTATCTGTGTAATATTTTGGTCAAACTGTTTGTCATGTAACAGTATTTGTCATACGAGATTTGTACTTACCAAACTTATTATAACAGTTGATTGCCTGCATACAAACTGGTTCCAAACTGGTCCCAAACTGTTTTGAACTGATATTCCTTGTTCAAGTCTCATCTACATGTATGTCTCATCTGTATCTAGATAGCAACCTTTTATCACACTATCGTTCTTAACCTATACGTATGTACCTATGCACGTATGTGCATAATTTCGTTCAATACCATTATTAAATAAACACGCTATGTGCGATGCGCAATGTCGACTCGGCGGCCTTGACACAAAAGATCCTATATCAATGCAAGACGGCACAGTGCTCGCTATCTACATTGTTCGAGGAAAGTGAAGCGTCATGTTAGAACAGTACAGGCACATAATAACCTCCCAGATAAGATGTACCAGTATTTATATAGTTTACCGTATTAAGGGTCAAGTGTACAAATGTCCATTAGAACTTTTTTTTATCTTTTTTCGTACTATAGTATTTAAATTCGTGCTTCTTCGGTAAAACCTTCCAAACTTGCTTCTGTCGTAAAACAACTAACCTGGCATGGGTAACCGAAAACGAACTCATAGATTCATACATAGATACATACATAGATACATACATAGATACATACACGTGGTACGAAACACACAACACGCACATGAACTCAGACCAACTAGATGGTGAAAGACTGTTTGAGTGTTTTGTTAGACGCAGGTGTGAAGCTATCCGACGTGACAGTCGAACATTTGTGTAATATCAATACTTGGTTGCAAGACTAATGTCTAATCTCTTGTTCTTGCAGTTATGGAGCGCGAATTGTAAATACGTTTGTGTTGTTCACGAATAAAATGTGCAAACCTTATCTTGCGTCTTTTTTCGTGTCTTACACTTCACAATAAAGGTACTCGTCTAAGTCCCGATTAACAAATCACTCAAATCACTCATCCTTCGTGTCTATTCACTCACTCACTCACTCACTCACTCACTCACTCACTCACTCACTCACTCACTCACTCACTCACTCACTCCCTCCCTCACTCACTCACTCACTCACTCTGAGGAGGAGGAGGAGGAGGAGGAGGAGAGCTAGAGATGGACGCGTTGAGGAGGAGGAGGAGGAGGAGGGCTAGAGATGGACGCGTTGAGGAGGAGGAGGAGGAGGAGGGCTAGAGATGGACGCGTTGAGGAGGAGGAGGACGAGGAGGGCTAGAGATGGACGCGTTGAGGAGGAGGAGGAGGAGGAGGAGGGCTAGAGATGGACGCGGTGAGGAGGAGGAGGAGGAGGGCTAGAGATGGCCGGGTTATTGTATGATATCCCTCCTCCTCCTTTTTCAGGAAAATAGACGTGTTATTGCATCAATTCCTTCCTTTTTCAGGAAAATAGACGTGTTATCGCGTCAATTCCTTCCTTTTTCAGGAAAATAGAATCAATTCCTTCCTTTTTCAGGAAAATAGCATCAATTCCTTCCTTTTCCAGGAAAATAGCATCAATTCCTTCCTTTTTCAGGAAAATAGCATCAATTCCTTCCTTTTTCAGGAAAATAGACGTGTTATCCCGTCAATTCCTTCCTTTTTCAGGAAAATAGACGTGTTATCGCGTCAAATCCCTCCTCTCGAATAGACGGGTTACCGTGTGAGATGCCACCGATTCGACAGAAACACCAAACACTTAGACCAACGAGTGACAACGAGTGACAAGAATAAAAAATGTTTAGTGTTGGTAGGACTTATACATTTTTCGAGTTGGTAGGACTTATAAATTTTTTGAGTTGGTATTATTGTTGGTAGGACTTAGAACTTTTTAGTATTGGTAGAACTTAGAACTTTTTAGTGTTGGTATGACTTAGACATTTTTAGTGTTGATAGGACTTAGAAATGTCTAGTGTTGGTAGGACTTAGAACTTTTTAGTGTTGATAGGACTTAGACATTTTTAGTGTTGGTAAGACTTATAATTTTTTTTAATGTTGATAGAACTTAGACATTTTTACTGTTGGTAGGACTTACAAATTTCTAGTGTTGGTAGGACTTAGAACTTTTTAGTGTTGGTAAGACTTAGACATTTTTTAGTGTTGATAGAACTTAGAACTTTTTAGTATTGGTAGGACTTAGACATTTTTAGTGTTGGTAGGACTTATATACATTTTTCGAGTTGGTATTAGTGTTGGTAGGACTTAGAACTTTTTAGTGTTGGTAGGACTTATAATTTTTTTTTTTTTGATAGAACTTAGACACTTTTAGTGATGGTACGATTTAGACATTTTTACTGTTGATAGGACTTGGAAATTTCTAGTGTTGGTAGGACTTAGAACTTTTTAGTGTTGGTAGGACTTAGACATTTTTTTTAGTGTTGATAGAACTTAGAACTTTTTAGTGTTGGTAGGACTTATACATTTTTCGAGTTGGTATTAGTGTTGGTAGGACTTATACATACATTTTTTCGAGTTGGTAGGACTTATACATTTTTCGAGTTGGTATTAGTGTTGGTAGGACTTAGAACTTTTTAGTGTTGGTAGGACTTATACATTTTTTCGAGTTGGTAGGACTTAATTTTTTCGAGTTGGAATTAGTGTTGGTACAACTTAGAACTTTTTAGTGTTATGAAGTGTCGCGTCATCTAGAAGCAGTCACACTATTAGAAAGTGGCCATCTTTCAAATTATAGTAACTTCCGGTACGACGTCACTTCCGACGTCAAGTTCCCTAGTAGAGGCCGCCATGATAGCCAAGTAACTTCCGGTACAACACCACTTCCGGTGTAGCGCCCCCTAGTGGATAATCGGAGTACTATGTCACATGATGGCGCCATCTAGCGAGTAAAATATATAATTAGATACAGATAAAAAGTTGGGGGTAATCTCGCGAAAATGTTATGTTTTTGTCCCTCTAGGACAAAAACATAAAATTTTCAGAAAATTTATACAACCACTTTGGTGGTTGTAAAAATTTTCGCGAGGTTAACCCCAACTTTTTTTCTCTAGCTAACCTAATTAGACATTTGTACCCGCTAGATGGCGCCACCATGTGACGTAGTACTTCGATTATCCACTAGGGGGCGCTGCGACGGAAGTGACGTCGTACCGGAAGTTACTTGACTGTCATGGCAGCCTCTACTAGGGACGATACGTCGAAAGTGACGTCGCACCGGAAGCTACTTGACTGTCATGGCGGACTCTACGCTTCCAATATTTCCGGAAGTGTGTGTGTGTGTGTGTGTGTGTTGTGTGTGTTGTGTAATGGGACAAAACATAAAATTTTCGCGACATTACCCCCAACTTTTTATCTGTATGTAATCTAATTAGATTTCGGGAGGAAACAGGTTATTTATATGGCTATGTGCTGCTTTCGAAGGAGTCGCCTCACGACTGGTTACTAATGAGATGGATATCATGTAACACATCACCAAGACCAAGACAGGTCACAAACTGATTACTAATGAGATGGATATCATGTAACACATCACCAAGACCAAGACAGGTCACAAACTGATTACTGATGAGATGGATATCATGTAACACATCACTAAGACCAAGACAGGTCACAAACTGATTACTAATGAGATGGATATCATGTAACACATCACCAAGACCAAGACAGGTCACAAACTGATTACTAATGAGATGGATATCATGTAACACTTCACCAAGACCAAGACAGGTCACAAACTGATTACTAATGAGATGGATATCATGTAACACATCACCAAGACCAAGACAGGTCACAAACTGATTACTAATGAGATGGATATCATGTAACACATCACCAAGACCAAGACAGGTCACAAACTGATTACTAATGAGATGGATATCATGTAACACTTCACCAAGACCAAGTCATGTCACCATCTTTCTCAGAATTATTTGCACTCACTATTCAGTGATTTGAGTGACAGACAACTCAGTGACTTTTGTAAACATTAAATTGTTGAATTCAAAAGTTGTTTCTGCTTTGTTAAAACATATGTTATATATGGATGATAAGTTAGAATATGTTATAGTTCATACTCTATAAATCAATTTTAGATTAAGAAGTGAACAGACAACATCCCATTAAACTCTGTATTTTAGTTCTTGTAATGTGTATAAAGCCATAGAAATGCATTCAGAATTTTGACGTTGGTTGACCAGGCTATATATTGTTACTGTAGACAATATTCACAACATGTATATTATCAGGTGACTCAAAGTCAAACTACAATTGTAAACCGGTTTCACGCAAGCAGATGCACTTTCACATGAAAGTAATGTACTTGAGCATGAGAGCGCAACGTAACTCTGAAGTGGAATCTCACTATTAATGCAGCCCTCGGGTTTGAGCAAAAGTTACTTAAATACCGAGGTAATCATATTAACGGAGATTAATTTCTTATACTCTACTCTTACAAAAATAATTTGGGACTGTTCCAAGGTGACCTTAATTGTGAGGTGGCTGTATTATCGAAGTGACCTAAAGCGAGGTAATACTGTACTAGTATTGGCATTAAACATATCGTCTGTGACTACACAGACTGAATATAATTTGTGCATTATAATTGCATGTTACATTCCCAGTATAATCATAATCATGATTATAATCACTATTAGTTTTCTTGTGCATGTTATGTTGCACATACAGTGTCTAATTATAAATGTACGTTATCATCATTGGTTCATCTAGAAATCTGTATAATGTGGTATATTTGATCTCAGTCCTGGTACTTTCTTGCATTCACATGACTCACATGTCCAAATCTGGTCTTTCGCAGATTTTTAAAGGAGGCAGTCTGTTTCACGTTTCTCATTTATTAATTAATATATTCTATGTTGAAGGTACACTGCCTGCCAAATTGTGTTTGACAAGCCCGTAACAACTGTCACAATGTGAAAGTACGACCACTGGAACATGTTCAAACAGTAAACAAAGCATCCAGTTACAAAACAAGCCTTATTGGCATGTGGCTGAGTTGAGCTTTGATGTTCAACTTTCCCACCACTTTGCCCACCAATTCTGGGTAGACGAACAGACTGGGTCCTTTTAATAAACATATTTTATGAAATATTCCATTGGCAGTTGAATGTACGTAGTGTATTGGAGTGGGGAAGATGTAATTGTACCATTATGCTCTAATAATATTTACCTGTACACAGATAGTATCTACTCTAAAAGAGTAACACCTTGTACATAAATGATGACACAAGTGTTGTTGAAATAAAATGTTTTGTTCGAAAAGCAGTCCACGTCTTTATGCTTATTAATCTGGGAAGCATTCAGCCACGCTGCACTTGCACGCTTACTGTGTGAAATATATTCGTACACAAATTTCCACCATTTCTACAGCTAGGTATACATTCATACAGCTGAGTGAACTGGAGCAATGTAGAGTGAACGAACTTGCCCATGGTTCGACATGGCAGCACAGGATTCAAAAATGTGGGTTCTCTCAATTTAGAGTGCGATGCTCTATCCACTGCACCACTGTCTTGTACATGACGATGGTGTTTACTTTGAAGCTGTATGGTAGTGTCTCCTCTCACTCAATGTTTACTCGCCTCTTTCTGCATTCAGTCATTTTCTGGAACCACATTCCTCCAATCTACCGATTGTCGATGTATTAAAAAACACGAAGGTAGTTAATTGGAGTTTGTTACTTACGTGTACCTCATATGACTTTCTACCTGTCGGAGAAACATGGAAACAAATAAATGAATTGAGTGGTGAGGACGCCACTGGCCAGATACTAAATACTGCCTCCTTGGCATGCCGTAATTAGCGAGAGCAGAAATTAAATGGTTAGTGAAAACAAGTTTTAATGGAGATAACTGATGTGCTTCGATTCTTGCTCCATTAATGTGTGCAAGTTATTAGTACACTGGATTCGGAATTAGTTCCATTCCGAGTTCTGGAATCCTAATACGAGGTGACTTCTGTTTTACCGTTTGCACTTCATATTGAATCCAAATTAACAAAACAATTTTCAGATCCAACCACTATTGCCTTTTGTCTTCTTGTACGCTGCTTCCACCTCCCTGTCGCCTCTTTCTGGTACTTCCGTCTATCTCTGTTTTGCTATCATCGTCTCCTTGAGGACCGTGTCATAACCCTTCTCCACCAAGCCCATTGACATGCCGACTTGCACCTGAAACCTATCCTCTACTAACTAAGGTACATTTGTATATTTACAAGACAGCATTTGCAATCGTACACGTGTCGTGATCAAGCATGCCGGAACACTGATCCCACCAGTTACATGAAAGCGCCGACGACCTCTGACCATGCACTGGTAGATAACATCGACCGTTTCCTCCGGGAGACGACACTACAGTCGACGCTACTAGGTGGAGATGTACTTCAGAACACAAAGACTAGTATTTGTGATTGGGGAATGAGGATTGACGCGAATCTCTTGGGGTGTGGCAAAGTGAGACTCTTACGTACTATTAAGGTAACAGTGCCACAAATCATCATAATGCCTGCAAACCGCAAAAACAGCTATCAATATATGGACTCGGATCAACTCAACAGATTTTCGTTGAAATGCTCGGTGACAACGAGGCTCTAAAGGCATTAAAACGGGCACCATTCCCTCAAGATATTACAAACAAACTCGACTCACTAACAGAAAAAACTGAACAATTGAAACAAATTGTTGAGGAAAAGAACACAAAAATCGAACGACTCGAAACCAGAATTGCATCTCTAGAAACGGAAAATGATAACACAAAACAGTACACCACAAGGGCAAACCTCCGGTTTCAGGGAATTTCCGAGGCACTAGACGGGTACGACATTGAAAACATCATCGTGAACATTGTAAACAAACAAATGAAATTCTCCGCCACTGCAGGCATGTGAGATCGAAAGAGCACAGAATAGGAAAACGTATCACCGAGGGTCGGCCAAGCTCAGGATTCGTTAGATTCAACACAGATTGGCGCAGGGACTCCGTCTACAAATATATAGTTCTATATGAACTCAAGAAACTTAAAAGAGACGGACACATTTAAGACTATTGGACATACAATGGTGACCTACTGTACAAAGACATTAGCATGACGGTGCACCAGGTCGGACCAAAACAGGACGAGTGCTTCAAACGGCGAGGAACCGGCACCGAGCTGGAGTGACACCCCTGTTTGTGACATTGCGTCTAGCACCGGCTTGTCTCAGTCTGGTTACGTATATAACGCCTATACCTGCTATGCTTGGCTGAACATTTGCCGAGTGGCACTGCGCCAACCACCCGACTTTGGACAATAATAATATTATACCCAAGTTCTTGTAGTTAGGCATATATGACCACAGACACTACTAACACAGGTAGGTCCTAGTTATTGCTCGTGGGTATGTAGCAATAATATTTGGTAAAATTATAATTTCTTTAATGATTTATTTTTCTTCACTTTCTATGTACTATAGATGGACAAAATTCACATATTGGATAACAATCAATTTTGTTTTGTTTATCCTCTTTCCACATGATATTTAATTATGTCACTCTCATTAATAATTATTGTTCGTGTACCCCAGGCTGTGTTAGTGCATTTCTTTATCATAGCAAAACTAATCATCCTCTTGTGGCCATGATCCAAAGTGCAACCAATAATTTTGTTTTTGTTTCATTATATCCGCATTGTCAATATAGTTTAATGTCTAACTCACTTCACTCACATACTTACACAAAGTGTACCACTGTATTGGTGCACCCACGGAACAACAAATATCGATTTACTCATTTGCAACAGTCAACAACTTCGCATACGCATAGTTATAATTTTATTAATATCATAAAGTACACGGATGACCAATTCCACAAACACAGGCAAAGTAACAGTTAATAAAGATTTCCTCTCCCACTTAGGAGGTATAACAATTACATATATCTCTAAATTACTTCTATACATGGATAATATGTGGCACTTTCATGCGATCAATGCCGATATTTTTTTATTTTTTTTATTACTGGAAACGGGTGGACGGGCAGAAAAAGTCAATATATTAGGCCTAGTAAAATGTATTACCTTTGAATGTGCTCCAAGTTATCTGGAGACCATTAAAACATATTGCATGACATATATATATATGTTGGTCAAAGACGAATCTAAACTACATTAATTTTTTTAATAGTTATCTGACCGGGGTGACACGTCATGATGCCGATATTTGTGTATTGCATGTATACTCCCATGACTTATTATTTAGTGTACATATATCATGAATATGTTACATTACTAAGGTAGATTACATGCATAGGACTTATAACCGATATATAAGACATATACGTGATACGTCAGATAAATGTCCCGCATACATGCCTGCCAATAAATTATAAGAGTACCCGACATATCTAGCTTCGCATGAGCAGTGGGGCATGAGCATATAGCTGGAGGTACTTGAAACTGAAATTCTCCTGAACTTATTTCAGAACTCGGAAGTTTGCAGTTATATGGATACCATTCTTCTAGGCAATATATACATGCTTGCACTGACGCTATACATGCTGCGTTGAAGTATAATTACCACGATGCGTTTCGGTGATGTAGGGCAGTGCGTAAAAGGCATCCTCGCCACTCTTAGTTTATAGTATGACGAAAGGTTACAGTTGGTACACTTGCAGTCATTATCCTGATCGGCGACTACTTCAAAATGTCACATTTCCACGTCCGTATTTCTTTGATGACCAGACGTTGTTAAGACGTCGATTTAGGTTGTCGACTTGATTTAAACATTGTATCAACGTCAAACCACCCACGTCAATATGACGTCGATGGCAATTCATTATAAAGACGTTGATTCCTATTATAACATTGAAAAGTTTATAAATTGAACAACTAGAACTAATAACAGTTTTAGTATTCTAAGCTCAAACATTCAGTCTATAGAGGCAAGGCATGCAGCGAAAACAAGACACTTGAAAAAGTTCTGTCGCCGGCCGTTTTTGTGGTTGTTATAGGGGGCCTATGTAAAGTGCAGACAAAATGTATTTTGGATTCCAATGGCTAGAAGACACCATAAGGATTAAAATGATGTGTAGTTTTATGTAACATTTGTAGAATTACGAACGAATTCATGCGGCACAAGAGTCATGCTCCCACTTGTAGGTGTGTGATTTACGTTACGCTGTTTCCTTTGATTGTTCTCCAACTTTAAATTCACACCACACGTAGTTGCAAACTGTTATTGAAATCTAATTTCGTGTATATATGACCTACTACAATTATATTATTCGCAGCTATTATCTTAATGCGACAGTCACACGACAAACCTATTAACATTTTCAGTATTCAACTTTAAGGATTCGATTTACGGTACGGCGATACTGAAGAAAGTATGTAGAGGCATGCCAAAAGAAATGAAGGAATGCTGGCTTCACTCCGATGAAAGTACCGATAATCAAGGAAATTCTTGTGCAATATCATGCCCTTCTTAACGAGGTGGAGAAAGCACTCAGCAGTTCGCAAAAGAAAACAATTGTCCGCGCTTCACATGAAATGGTGCCAGGAAAGAAAACCAGGTACTAGCATTTTTATTTGAATTATTTATTATTAACTGTATTTGTAAACACAAAATATGTGTTAGAACTTAAAAAACTCTGCAATTGGTCCGTTTTGAAAGCACTGCTTTTACTACCGCTTTCTGTTCCTCCCACCCTATGCCTGAACCAATAAATATAATAATAATAACCTATGTTTAATTAAGATAATACCCTCTGCATTTATTGGTTTCACGGGATCGCCAAACCTAAGAAGCTTACCAGAGCCACAATGTACCGCAAAAAGACAAACTGTCGGGCTCTTGTATCGCAAAAGAGACTCGCTGTAATATAATTCTTAAAACGCGATGATAACTCGACTGCCTGTCTGGTAAAAAGGACTGCCTAAAAGTAGGAAAAACTCATCAACAAAAACGAATTTTGGTTGATTTCATGAATAATCTCCATTCCAAATTTTAAGCAGAGAATAATCACATGCATGTCTCACTGTCTGTGTTCAAATCATGTAGACCGAAAAACATCCTGTTCGTGAAATTTGTCTGTCTGTCGCCAAACATGTTTGTATAAAACATATCAGAACATTGCACTCATATGTCGTGCGCTGAGACGTGATGTTCTTCCTCGAGCTTCAGCTGTGCCTGATGTCTTCATCTAGGAGACAAGCGCAAATAAAATATGCATTGAAGAAGTTGCCTGATCAGATACTGCTTCATCGATGGGAGAAGGTAAACGTGACATGCAGGAACAAAGACAAAGTGAAAAAAGTCAAGACAATTAAACTTGTAGACAAGTGTGTACTTAAGGGTGACTTTGCAGAGCTTGTCAGGTCTGATGTAATCGAGTTCAGAGGTCATGCTGATCGAGTCACTGCACAGTACAACGCGTGAGACAACTCAAAGATAGGATGGGGAGTGGCCACGAAACCTGCCAGATAAACGTTGCAGAAAATTACACGTGCAATGAGATGGAAGAAATTCAATCGACTTATTACTCGAAGAATCAGGTCACTCTCCACCCGACAGTTATACACTTCAGAATCAAAAAAGGGAGCTAGAATGTCAATCATTTGTATATACAAGTGATGTCCTTGATCACAACTACTGCATGGTGTACGTAATCCTGAAGAGCATCGTGGAGAAAACGCTGGTTCGAGGGTTAACATGTCTACACTACTTGAGTGACTCGCCATTTACTCAATATCGTAACGGTCACATATTTAGAATTGTAGCCGAACATAGCACTCTCTTCGGTGTTTCGTGCACAGGGCTTTATTTTGAGGGAGGCCATGGAAAGGGTCCTTGTGACGGCGTGGAGGACGGCGAAGGGCGACGTCGATATCGCCGTGAAGCGCATGGAAGCTAAGATACAATCTCCTGAAGATTTCGTTGCCTGGGGAAATTCCCAACGAAGTAAAGTGATGTACAGCATTGTATCATGGGACGAATACAATCTTGCAAAGGAGGAAGTCCAAGAAATGAGGGCTAAGAGGGTTACCGGGACCAAGTTCTACCACGCTGTTGTGAGCGTCGGGGAGGGTAACATCGCTTGTCGTCAAACCAGTTGCTTCTGTGAGATGTGCTTCGATGGCCTTGGCATGCGACCAAGCCCACAATGTGAAGGTTGGAGGAAGTTCAACATGCACATCAAACCAAGGGATCCGTCAGTTGCTAGCGAAGAGGAAGTATGCCACGATCAAACCAAACTTTAGTGGTGGAGATCTGCCATACGGAGACAATGATCAGTTCGAGTGATGAGCACGCATCACGATTTGCCCTCGTCAGGTGTGAGACGGCAAAATCAACCAGATATTATATCGGGAAAGTTAATGAGCATGACGAACATTCATCTGAATATGAAATCTCCTGAGAGCAAGCCGCACGAGCTCCAATATATTTCCCATCTTCTTTACAGGATATGTATTTCTTGCTTCCGTTAAAGGTACGCTTATGATCGGGAAACAGGAGGACATCTGGTAACAAAGGGGACACTGAAATAGCAGGAGGGAGAAACTAAAACATAATTTCATAATGATGTCTAAATTAGCGCAGATAACAAACAATACGTACGGCAGTAATGACTATACTGTCAGACCTGTTGTAGTTAACAAAACTAATTATGATCTGGTTCACTATTGATCTAATCGAGGATATAATTTTCGTTGAAGTTATCAGAGTGGGTGCGCATAAGATGAGACGTATATTTTCATTAATGAGAACAATCCGATCTTTCACAATTGAAATGTAGGCACTGGTAATCGCTATCCCGTTTTTAATGTTTAATACAATCTTACAGACTTGGTTTTAATGTAATGACACACTTGAGGATGAGTATGGTTGTGAATTATCTGATATATCACAACACGATAAACGGTAATTATTGATATACTGGCTAAGGGTTTTTTAAATTGAAAGTGAAAGGACCAAAACTTATTGAAATATGCTTATCGTTTAAATATACATAGCTTATGGCTGAATTCTTGGTTCTGCAGCGCTTTGCAAGTTACATAATATTAAAAGTGATCTATTCAAAATAATTAGTATGCTATAATTAAACATTAGACGAAAGGTAAATTTTTGAAAGTAAACATTATGCCCCCCCCCCCAGCGACCAACCCCATTTGATGATGACAAAACACTAGTCCTACGAGTATTCTGTATCGGATCTTTATACCCCACCCTATTGTAAAATATTCGAGAAACCATTTTGCATTGACTTGTCCTAGAAGTCAGTCACCAAACCAAGACTTCGGTTATTATTGACTGTGTTTATGACACATAGGATGTGCTTCGCGTGAGACACGTAATCCTAATACACGTCTAGTATCCGCAGACTGAGCCGAGCTTTCTGCCGTCACTAACGGCGTCTATGCCGTAGTAAGTACCCGGCGAGACGTCTGGCGTGACGGGCTTGTTTGCAATGCTTCCCACGACAGCTAGATGCGCCTGACTGAGTATATGACCCTTCTTTTTCAAACCCTCTCTTTCTTCCTGCAACAATAAAATAAGACCTGTGACATTCATATTGAGTCTACTGCATAATAACAGTAGTTCTAAAAGGCGTCAGATCGTGGGTAATATTGGAGGATGAGGCCACCAAACCCCTTCAGCTTCAAACGCCTTGGGGTTCACCAATAACCTCCAACTGCATCCCCTTTCCAAATGTTGTGGGGCTAAACATATCCCCGGCATCCATCAAGCACACTAGGGGCTCGTCAACTCGCCACTAAATCCTCCCGTTTCCGACGCCTATGTCTCTATAGCGCATACATATTCATTAACCCGAGAATAGTTAGTTCGTGATTCAAATCACGAACTAGCTACTCCCGAGTACCGAGGTACAATTAACCTGAATCGCGTAATATTTTGAACTGGGACGTATAATCATCATGAGAGCGAAGGTCAGCATTTACGATGGAAGTCGTATTTTTAAAAAACGTATTTTTATTTTTGCATATGTCAACTAGTCTCAGGTGATTTAGGATGATGGAGAATTTCATTTTTTATTTTAGTCGTAAGTACAGTACGGATAATGCGCGCTTTAAGCCTAATGTTTGCTCACATCCATACTTCGTGAACTGAATATTCTAGTCCCAAGTGATTTGTGTACGGACGTCACTAACCTCAGTAATGCCTGATTCAAAACGTAGTACATTGGGCACGAGTTGATGATGAATCCGGGCGGAATCAGTCGCCTCCCTGATACTTCTTCCAAACATCAAGTGTTGAATGGACACCTACAATGGCAGCCCATCACATTTCGTGTTGATTCTCCTCCGATATACAAGTACGTAGTTTCGTTTATACAAGGTATCCCAGGTATGGGATTATTTTAGGCGCTCTCCATACTGTTTTTAGTCTATCTATATCCGTCTTACGACATGGCCTCCCCGTTTGTTTGTACAGTATTCTAAATTAGGCCTATTTCTTTATACTGTAATACGATTATGTATTTTTCCTTACATATAATATTTCTCCTAATTAAACTATAGTTTTACTTCCATTTGAAGCTTCAATCCCGCATTGCTCTGAAACGTCTTTTTATGGTAGTACCTAGAACAGTACCCACCGATTATGTATTGTGCATCCTCGTTCCCATGTTCTGGGTGGAGGCATTTACATTTCCCAGAATTATACATTGCCCATTTTTCATAGAAAAAGGCTACCATCTTGGATTTTCAATTAGATCGTTGATTGTATTTAAAGAATCATCTCATCTGCTCTACCAAGCCATGTCTTCTCACCCAGGCCGTATGTGTAGTGATACGCGTTCCGCCGGCTGCTCCCGTCGCTAAATGGACATGTCCGGCCGAGTTGAGGACGAGAGTAGGGCAGGTGGACGACATCGGCATCTTACCGGGAACGATGAAATTGCTGGGTGACGCCGGCACGCCAAACACGTTCACTGTGCCAGGGGTGGAGAAGTCATCCATCTCGTTGTTGAATATGATGCCTGTTTTACTTCCTAAGACCTTCGATCCAAAGCTGCAAAGCCACAACAGAATGTGTTTCAGTGGAGCTCAGATATATAAATGTTTTTTTGAAATTATAGATATGTAGAACACCCTGGATTAATCGATTCTCTGCTTCGACGCTACATGTCTCATTGCGCGTGTCTTTTCGCCGTAGTACATCGAATACTTCTGGTTAGACGTGGATACACCTAAACAATAGCACGTCCGCCATCATCGTCCGCATAGTAAATAATTTGTTAGCCGTGTCAAATAAAGAATAATGGTCAACTATTTCACAGTTATCGTGCAGTGTGAATAACAAGGAACAAGACGGTCACACGATGAGTGAAAACTTCGGATATTGGCTGTAGAACAGTCTAATCAGCCGGGCTGTCACGACGCGGCCGAGACCGAGTTTCGAAGACGACTGAGAAGTTGAAGTCAGTGACAGTGAAATACGAACTCACTCTTTTCAAAGACTACGTCGTGGATGAATGCTTCAGAATGCTATTTTAATATGATGTGCTGCAATCAGTTTGAACGATAAGTGATAATTAATGCAAGAATATATAATGAAACGTCTTCCAGTTGCATACTCGGGCTGTAAGCCTAACCCAAGCCTAGGTAAGCGCCTAGTCCTAGCCTAGTACCTGGGCAATATGTCAATAATAGTTACCCATTTTTGTTCCTACTAATAATCCGTGGAATTTTTTATATCTCATTTAAACACCTATACATGTAAAACTTATTTTGACACACCAGTGGCTATCTATATATATATATATATATGCATATATATACATATATATTTACATATATATAACATATATATATATATATATATATATATATATATAGGTAGTCTAACACACGTGTTAACTAATGTAAAACTGTGCGTGTGTGTGCAAACAATGATATGACCAATATATCTATGTAATAAAATACAATAAACCACCAATAATATTATAATAATCACATTTTAATATAGTGTTTTTATAGTAGAATTAACGTATCAATTATTTGTCTTAAATGTAATTAATTTATTTATTTTGGTTATTAATTAACGTGTTTAATTGTCTTTTAGACATATTTTATTTTTAACTTGACTAATTGTATAAACTATACTTGTTGTGTTATCTTGTTAGTGCCTACGAGCAGGTATTTTAATCCAGATATATTATGGTATATTTAAAACATTTCAACTGCTGACTACAAATAAAAAATAATCCACAATAAACAACATGATTTTATGCAGCTACAGTTGTTTTAATAAATCATAGAAGTAAACATAGTATCATTTTTTGTTAGTTCTTTAATAACCGTTTTCATTCCAAATGTGCGATCACGTGGGGAATGCTTGTAATCCACTTGGAACATATTCACAGGAAAGGGTGCGAAAGTCTCACTTTGTTACAAAATGACACATAGTTATGTTGGGAAACATGTTTCTGAATTTAGGAGTATGCACATATAACCCAGCAACTAAGACTTGCACGAGGTGAAGCTGAAACACAAATATCCATTGCACATTTTTTATTTTGGTCGATTCTATTCAAACACATTGACACTTGAACGTTGACAAGTTAAGTGGGTGAAATGAGCCTTTTAGGTAATTCCACATCGTCATCCACTTCTCAGA
Source organism: Paraescarpia echinospica (assembly GCA_020002185.1). NCBI lineage: Eukaryota > Metazoa > Annelida > Polychaeta > Sabellida > Siboglinidae > Paraescarpia > Paraescarpia echinospica. Next base: position 19,864,700 of record CM034539.1, on the reverse strand, counting down.
GGTTTGCACAGACTTACTAGGTATTGATGGTGCTGGTGATGGAGACGGCACCTCCGTCCTGGGCTAACACGTTCAGGTGTGTTGTCCCCGGCACGTCACGGCCTTCGTACGAACCACCGTAGTAAGACAGGTCCTGCGTCATTGTATCGTTGATCAGTTCCCGGATGTTGGCCGCGTAATTGTCGTCTGTCAGGTTGGCGACAAGCTGCAAGTGTGACACTCACTTCAAACCTTCACACACAATGCACACACGCACGTGAAAGTGCACGTATTAAATTAATTAACAAAAACATCAAATGCCTATGTTGATTAGAAAGTCGTTAGTTGCTTATAGTTGGTGTCTATGCCAGGGAAAATAAAAGAAAATGAGAAAAAATCACTTGAACTTACAGACCCAATGGTGTCGATTTATATAAAGATATATACGGGTGCTGCTACATCGCCCCAGAATACGTATATTCTTACTTGTGATATGTTGAGGAAGTCTTCATCGCCGAGCTGCGAGCGTCGGGCGTAGGCAAACTTGAACGTCTCCGCAATGCGATGATACGTCAATACCCGGCCATTCAATGTTGACAATGTCTCGTTCGACCATTTGTAGCCTTCACAAGCAAATATCCATATCGTACCTGAACTGTGATGTCGGTAGTTATAAACTTAGTACTAATTGTGTTATAAATAACCTCATACTATTATATGGCTAATGTCTCTCGGCATTTTACCTGAACAGACTTTAGAATGTGTCTAGATTATGTTATTAACATATTCTTTTTGAAAGAGTGCAAATTATTAAATTGTTTACCGTTACGGAGCAGAAAAAAGAAGAAATATGTATGTATTAATAGATTTAAATTGTAGTCTATATGTATGCGTTAGTTACTAACAATGCATTACCAATTTATGTTCTGTATTAATAATATGTTATATTGATATTGGAAGAAAGTGCCTAATAAGCATTGCATTTCTACGTTCTCCCTTTTCGTTTGAATTGTTATATGTTCTTGTTTCCATTTTGAAATAATATGGAACTAAAATTACTAAATATATGATATGACGATAACAGGACTACAGCTAGGAACCATATTTACCTTTCAGTACGTTCAATATGAAGAGATAGAGAGCGCCACTAGCGGGAGGGGGTGGAGAGAAGATGGTGAAGTTTTCGTTGTTTCTCCTCAGTGTGATATACAAAGGAGTTTTAATCTTCGTGGTGTAGTTTTCCAAATCTTGTAACGTAATGATGCCACCTAAAAATAAATGAAAAATGATATTTCCGGTGCACGCGCAAGTTGTTTGCACAATTATGAATATTCTGGTACAATTACGAAAATGCGTGTGTGTGTGTGTGTGCGCGCGCGCGCACGTGCATGCGTACGTGTGTGGTGTGTGTGCGTGTGTGATGTGTGTATGTGTGTGAGGTGTGTGTGTGGTGTGTGTGTGCGCGTGCGTACGTACTTGTGTGGTGTACGTGTGTGTGTATGTGTGGTGAAGGTGCGGTGTGTGCGTCTGTGCTTGTGTGCGTGTGTGTGTGTGTCCGTGGGTGCGTGCGTACGTGTGTGGTGTATGTGTGTAAGTTTGGTGTGGGAGGGTGTGGTGTGCCTGTGTGCGCGTTTGTGGTGGGTGTGTGTGTGTGTGTGTGTGTTGTGTGTGTGTGTGTGTGTGTGTGTGTGTGTGTGTGCGTGCGTGCGTGCGTGTATGTGGGAGGGGTGGTATGTTAACGTTCTCCTCCTAGACGTCTTCCTTCTCTGATGCCAAACTTTCATGGATTAATGAGAATGCAACTTTAGTTATAGAGTAACACTTACTCGATATTGGGCAATGCATATGTTCCTACCAAGAACAACGTGTCGACGCTTAACGTTCATTTCCAATGTGCGAACTTAGATGTGCCACCATCATTTACCTCGCTCCTGTATTTCGCTGACGATGTCTTTGGCCAAGGAACCGTTGTAGAATGTGTTTGGATCATCAGCTATCCGCCGAAGTGTTCGTGCTAAGAGAGGTCGTTTTACGATGTCTCCCTCCTTCTTCAATGTGCCGTTGTCATTGACAAATACCCGCCTGCATCGAACAACGACTATCTTCTAAGGTTCGGTTAATCTAGGGCTAATGCAAGGTTTTATTACAGACAAATCAGTATAAATTTTATGAACATATGATAACGGCACATTCTGCGCATGGATGGAGAGACGCTGTCAAACCGAGCTAAGTCCCCAAACTTCAAGACAGATGGAGAGCATTTGATTTTGCTTCCGGTGTGAGATTGTAAATGGATTACCTTGGTAATTGGACCCCAAATCCCTAACCATGGTGGAGAATGTCGACACCCTTGTGAAAACGTAATTGTTTATATTTTTATAAATTATGCTTTAAAACGATGGACAAACTCCGTTTAATATAATTATTACAAACGTATACGTAAATTCTTAATAAGCCCCTCCCTTGATCTTATTATATAATAGATTCCACCAAGATACAACATCACAACATAGTCAGTCGTGGAGGTATGCATTGGTTTTTATGATATGAAGTTAGTTTGTAATTGATTCTGAATGATCTTTAGGCGCTGAGTCCAAATCTG
>CM034539.1:19812119-19857119 GCA_020002185.1 Paraescarpia echinospica | reverse complement strand
AACTGGAAGATCTAATATCGGTTTAGATAAAGCAATATGTTAAGGTCCATTATTCTGACCTGTTATCAAGATGTAGTCGATTTTGTTCACAACAACATGGGTTGTTTACAATGTGCTACGAGCACGTGGTGCCAGCCGCGGCGTGGCACAGGGAGCACCCCGTTGCCTGAGTGGCCCAATACATTGTATGTAATAATTCCACATCAGATGGTTTGGGCATCATTGGTAGACTGACACTCATATTAAATGTGTAATGTGTTTACTCAATACCTTAATAATATACATGTACATATGGAAATGCTGTAGTTATTTTTCTAGGTGTAATTAATAAATTTTTTAGTTCTTCCAGACATGGACAGAAAAGGACAGCCATTGTATCATTGACCTCTCTCACCTATAATCGCACCCCTTTTAAGACCAAAATGAAGGGCGTACACCCCACACACCCTGGTGTCGCAAAATATACCCAACTACCCCTCCCCATAGACGCTGACTTGTTCATGCACTGGCTAAACTCGACACGCAATTAGTATTCAACAGCGTTTCTGTGATTGTTTATATTAGCCTACTTTGATATCTTGTCTTAAGGCAGTTTAGTAATACTAGCAAGGGCAAAGTGTGGGGAAAACTGGGGTCAATTAAAATAAATTGTGAACGCAGTATTTGTTTGATGGAATCAAATTTGTTTTTGTGTGGGGCCAGTAGAGGGCCCGCATGCTTTCAGGGACACGAGTTGGTCTGGTGTACAAATTATCGTTGCTTTATTCAAAATAGCAAATCCTGGGGAAATAATTAGGTTTTGGGGTTTTCATTGGCTCAATCAGATTTCATTTGCTGGGACACGTAAAGAGCTAACTGTATTCTCACTGACCCTGTGTGCAAATTATAATTAGACCTATCAGAAGCAGCCAATCGTGACAAATCATGTTGGATCATTGGCCAAATCTGGTTTTGTTAGTTGAAACTATCGAAGAATCAATATACCTTTTCCACGGCGTGCGAGAACGGTTGCGAGTCCCATCAGCGGCTAGTTTCAAGGTTTGCATTGATTCAGCCTCCAGACAGTGGTCGAGCTGCATCGTTTTGTATGTTATGAAACCGGATTCCATCAAACAGTACAACAGGATAAGGATTTAGATATAATAGATGAAGTGTCACAGCTCGTATGTATATGAATTCCACTCCTCTACTAAAAACAACCCACTTTTTTCCACAACTCAAAGATGTCTATAAAATATTCAGATGCACTTCCACACGCGTCGGCCGCCGTGGTGACGGGATCTGTAATTTATCATTCAACTGTTATCCCTTTCTCTGTAAGATTAAATCAGGTCTATGAAACTGGAAGATATAACATCTGTTTTGATAATGCAGTATTTTATGGTCCATTATTCTGACCTGTTAATAAGATGTTGTCGATTTTGTTCACAACAACATGGGTTGTTTACAATGTGCGACGAGCACGTGGTGCCAGCAGCGGCATGGCACAGGGAGCACCCCGTTGCCTGTGTGGCCCAATACATTGTATGTAATAATTCTACGTCAGATGGTTTGGGCATCATTGGTAGACTGACACTCATATTAAATGTGTAATGTGTTTACTCCATACCTTAATAATATACATGTACGTATGTAAATGCTGTAGTTATTGTTCTAGGTGTAATTAATACATTTCTTTTATTTCTTCTAGACATGGACAGAAATGGACACCCATTGTATTACTGATCTCTCTCACTGCAAACATTTGATAAAATGTTCAGCAACAACATTTTCACAGTTCAACAAATATAATGCTTTCAATTTCGTGTGTTACTGGAACATGCTAAAGTGTATTCACACCCGAGTGACGTAAACTGACCTTAGATGATGACATCCACCTGTTTGCTTTTATGTAGCCATGAATCTGGAGTTTTTGTTAAAACTTACAACTTTCCTCTAATACGTAATCATTCCCTATTTAGCAACGGCGGTTCATTTCATACCTCCCAATCATCAAGTCTGGAACATGTTTTCATGCTCAAATAAACTAATAATAAGAACCCGCCGGATACAATCGTTATGGTTAACCAAATACTCCGCGGCTGAAAGCGCATTTTAGACAGTGTCCTGAGTCTATGGCTACGCCTGACTGTGTCACTCCTTGGTAACAAATCACCGTTCCTTGCTGGTGTGTCAGGGGATCTGTTTCCATGGTGATGGACGGCATTTAGCGTTCGCTGTGTCTGTTGGGGTATTTCAGTCCTATCGTTAAAGTCTTCTTGTTCCTGATCCCTGTCACCGGTTCCTGTGTCATCAGGGTCAAACTGTAATGGCGCTCTGTCATTTTGTAACTGGGTCAATTGTCTGCGGTATCGTCTGCGGTCTACAATTCTCACATTTTCGTGGAATAATACCTTTGTTTTCTCCTAACGCTGATAATGTAGGAACACCACAGGTCCTCTGAGACGTGTCAATCCATTCCGGATCCCAACGACTTGTTAGTGTGAGTCGTCCTTCGGCTTTGATGATAACTGTGTCACCGGGTGAAATTTGTGTTGCATTCACCTTCCTAGCCAGTCGCTCTCGATTGTATTTGCGGCCTTCTTCGGTCATTGCTCGTGCAACCTGAAGCGCCGTCGCTAAATCGTCTAACCTGTTACCAAAAGCTTGTTCATTGGAAACACGTACGCAAAGATTTTCCATTGGCATTCGCAGTTTTCGTCCTGTCAGTAGGAAATGTGGAGAATACCCAGTCGTGGCAGATACACTGGTCGTGTATGCCAGTAATGCATCGTTTATAACATCTTCCAAAGTGCTTGGTTGATTGTTTACGGCTTTCTGAATTGTTGATCAATTTATTAAAATTTTCAATTTTTCAATTCGATTGCGGTGCTCTATGCCCACCTGTTCCAAATACTTCTCAAATTCTAACGCAGTGAATTCGGCCCAGCAATCGGATAAAAATACTCCTGACACGCCGTGACGAGAAATAAACCCGTTTGTGAAAGCATTCCAGACATTCTCATTAGACTTAGATGGAATAAAAAAAAACATTCGGCGTAACCTGTGCAAAAATCTATCGCCGTCAGAATATATGTATTTCTTCGCGGTGACTCGACCAAAGGTCCTACCTATCAAATCGACTGACACAATTTGTATTGGATAAGTCGCTATTGGCATTTCACCCATTGTATGTCTGCCGGGTGCCCGTTGTGCGTCGTGCATACAGGGCATTTTCGAAGCAGTTTTCTAATCATTGGCATAGCCAGAGAGGGACCCAGAGGGGTCATGGCCCCCAGTCCCCGAAAATAGGAGGGTAGGGGACTGGGGACCTATAATTGGTTGCCTGATTCATAGTGACAAGGTACAGAGGTTATAGGGGTGCCTGTGTAGGACTTCCAAGTCTTTGGCAAAGAAGTGTGTCATCATTCAAATAAATGGGATTGAGTTACCCAAAGTGGAGGAATCCGCCGTTTCTTCCATAGGCGATAAGCATCCAGCAGGCTGCAGCCCAAGAGGAGACAGGGCAACGAAAATATCATCATTCACAATGTGCTTGATGGCTAATGCCTAAATCAACACAAGGATGCAAAATGATAGTTGCCCGGCAAGACGATTAGTTACTGGACTAAGATCAAGTTGCATGTTGCGGACAAAGCATTATATATATCTAGTCGATTTTCTACTGGGAAATCGGAACTTTGTATCGTGAATTTATTAATTTTAAAAAGCGACAACGTTACACATGACACGGACATTGTTCTGAAGCTCACTCGACGCCGCCGCCGCGGTAAGGATTTATTGTGAAGTTATTGGTTGAACGCCAGCGTCTCATCACACGCACACGCACACGCGCACGCACACACACACACACGTAGGAATGTATGTTGCCTAGTGTGTGACTAATTCATGTCGTTCGTTATTCCATGTAAATCGTACATGGTTTCGTGTCAGTTCTGTCAGGGGTTCTGCAATTTTAGCGTAGATAGGTAGGCTGGTCCTGTAATAATTACACATGCCTAGCATTGATCCGACCTCTTTCACAGTGGTTGGGGGTTGTAATTTTGCGATAGCTGCTACTTTGTCTAGATATGTCTGAAAGCCATGCTTGTTTAACACGTAGCCTAAAACCTTTACTTCTGGTAGTCCAAAAGCACATTTCGTGGGTTTTAGCTGAAGTACTGCCTCTGTGAGTCGGACAAAAACTAGCTGTATGTGCTTAACATGGTCTTCCTCGTTTTTGCTATATACCAAAATATCGTCAATGTTACTTACTTATTGACTTATTGCTCCCGTAACCCGCCTGGGTCATAAGGACGCTGCATTGCTGGATGTTTCACCAGTCGACGCTAATCTTCGCAATTGTGTGCTATTGTCTGAGTTTTGCGAAGGTCTTCCCAGTCCATTCTGCAATATTGTCTGACCATCTTTTCCTCTGTCTTCTTTTCCCCGGCACTGTTCTTTGTATTATTGTTTTTGTGAGCCCGCTTGATCGTGTTACATGACCATACCATCTCAGTTTCCCCTTTTGTGCTGTGGTCAGCAGGTCTTCGTAATGACCCACATGTTGAAAATGATTTCGTTCTGATTTCATCGAAGATTGAATATATGTTCCGTGGTGCTTCTTCCACTTCGAAAGCCCGTCTGTTCTTCGGCGATGATCTCTTCTACTTGTGGTTTCAATCTGGTCAAGATGACTCTCAGCATCACTTTGCTCGCATGGCTAATGAGGCTGATAGTTCGGTAGTTTTGACATTGTTGTAGGTTGCCTTTCTTGGGGAGAGTAATTATCAGTGATCGAGTCATAATGTCCCATCTTTCTCTTATTCAAAGGCATACGATACGCTTTCTGGCAACCACGGATTACAACGCTATATGTTAACGAAATACAGTTCATTGAATCACAGTTGAATCAACAGGACAGCCTGTTGCAAATGCTTAGAGGGTTAGTCTTATATTCTCCATTCCTGTTCCTTTTTGCTTAGAAAACATCACCGTTTTTCTGGATTAACTTGTTAATTTCAGCATCTCCCGTTTCATGGGAAATCGGACCGATGCTGGAATAACCTTGTTTTGCGTGTGGCTTAAGTGGCCATTTAGTGTTGAACCATGTCAACTCATTATTGTACATGTCACTGACAGCTCTCCCTTGCCTTAAGGAAGGATCCCGATATAATTATTTCATGTGGCAAATCATCACATATTACTATACCTCAAGTGGAGACGCAACTCCTGCAATAGTTACCTGCGTTTTCCTACAAACCTACAAACCTTTAAAAATACACCACCTAAATCTTGTAATGGCGTCGCATGTTCTAAATAGAGCATTCTATGAGTCCTGATCACAATCATTACTAAAATATCACGTCTTAGGAGCGAGCAACTAGCGCCCGTATCGATCAAAGCGGTTACCTTAATACCCGATACAGCAACATTACAAGTCGGACGTCCGCTTACATGCGTGTCATGCGTCCCTGAGACGTCATCACGTTTTCCGGCTGCTGCTTGAAACGGCCGGACTGTTCTTGTTTACAGTCTCTCGCGATGTGACCATGGAGTCCGCATTGGTAACACTGCGCGTGTCGGATTCGCGTAGGTCGACGGCCTGTCATCTCTTACCATTGTTGATGCTCGGGTAGCTTTGCTGTTTATCTCGAGTTTCGCTAGTTTGGTTGACAGACGGGCAACGGTCAATGTCAATGCGTCCATCTGGCTGGCCGACACGGTGTCGGGTTTCCGTGTATTTATGATGCCAAATTCCATCGGAAGTTCCTCTCGTCCAAGTCGCTTGTAAGCGTCGCTTCGCTCACAAAATCTCGTAACAGCCGTAATCGCTTCCTCGATATTCACATGATCGGTTTGCTCTGCAAGTTTCCTTGCCAGTTCATCAGAGGCTAACCATCGGGCGAAACTTTTAATCAAAATGCGCTCTTGATCTGGGCCTGTATGCATGTAAGCCGAATAAAGTTAAACGCGGATAGCCGCTATTCGCAGATAGCTATTCGCGTTTAACTTCTGTTTACATTTCGTATGCCCAAGTCATAAATACGGCCGTGGATAGCTATCCGGTCGTGTTTAGCCATATAACTATAAGGAAGTTTTGGCAATGTCAAGGACATGAGTAAAACGCGCAAACGCCAATGTACGTTAAGAGTGCGAGTACCTTATTGTTTAAAAACAGCATATTTTACGTAAACATGGCTTTAACTTGTCAACTATGGATAATGTTTTTAAAACTAACATTAAAGCACGTTTTTAGCTCACAGTGTACGTTGCACCGAGCAACGATGTTTGGAATGGAGCCTAGATGTTATGGTTTTATTGAATAACAATATATTTTATTATCTGCACCCTGGACACACAATGGACATGTATTCGTGATACCAAGGTTTATTTGGTGTTGTTTTAGTCTGGCAGCTTGTACCTGTTTACCGACAACATCGTAGTTGTAAATTGTTCCGGTGAATATAGTGACCCCAGTAACACACGTACGCCGACATTGTTATATTTGATTATATCCCTTCTTCTTAGTCTTGTCGTTGACAAATTCAGGCTAAGCTTGACAGTTGTATTCGAATTTGTGTTCCATCAATATGTTGGGCGCACTTCCTGGATCTGCGCAATCTCCAGATGTGCTGGAATATGCTGCGCAAACCTCGGATCTAACATAACAGTAACCTAAATGGAAAGCGGCATCAGCAGGCAACAGGACAACGGTGTTGACGTTGTTGTGGCAAACATACTCCGCAAACATATAAATTTAAGACAGAGCGTTGCTTCCGATGTGGCAAAACGGGTCACATCTAAAAAATGAAAGTGTGTAAAGGCAAATTCCGTGACTGGGGAAGCAGCCGAGGCATAGGATGACCACTTCGCACTATACAGCACTTGCAGTGTGGATGCACTGAGGAGCAGTGGCATCATAGTGCTCGTGTACATTGACGGCTCCAAGTTTTACATGCAGCTAGACACAGCAGCAGATGTGTCATTTGAGTCACCTGCCACTTCAACGGGCTCGTATTATCTTGAAGACATACGACAATCAGAAAGTTGAACTGGCTGGTAAGATCATGGTGACAGTCAGTGCAAAATGAAGATAAACAGGGGCATAATTTGCCGTTGATTATCACAAGAGTACATATATATATATATATATATGTATGTATACATATATATATATATATTATATATGTATGTATACATATACGCGCACTGTATATATGTATAGATATATATATATAATATATATATATAAATAATATATATGCACCACATAGCCAGATAGGTGCTACTTATCTATATTGCTGAGTGAACTGAAGCAACGCGGATTGAACGAAATCGTCTAAGTTTCGAAAGGGCATCAGAGGATTCGAACCCGGAGTATCTTGATTAACAGTCCGATGTTGTAATTACTGCATCAACATACACCAATGGCGATGTATATCCACTGTTGGCTAGTCGTACGATAACACTGATTTCAAAGTAAACCCCCCCGTGTTCAGCGGAGAAGTTGAATTTACGGCGGCGCGGCAGCCAAACAATTCTACTACACCATTTGGTTCGGCCGCCAGTTGAGGTTTTTGTGCCCCCCAGGCACGCTTTCCGGATCCGCCTCTGGGGGGATATAAGATTTGGCCAATGGAAACGGAGTGCACCCATCACCCTCTTGAGGCTTATCAAAAATGTCCAGCTGACCCTACAGGTTCTGATGTTCACAAAATCCACTATGACCCATAAAGACCTCCAATCGCACCCCCTTTTAAGGCCAAAATGAGGGATGTAAACCCCACACACCCTGGATTCGCAAAAATATAGCCAACTACCCCTCCCCCATAGGCGCTGAATTGTTCATGCACTGGCTAAACTCGACACGCAACGTGCATATGCGGGTCACCATGACATATGCTGTGATGACCGCATTAGTATTCAACAACGTTCCTGTGTTTGCTTACATTAGCCTATTTTAATATCTTGTCTTAAGGCAGTTTAGTAGTACTAGCAAGGGCAAAGGGTGGGGAAAACCGGGGTCAATTCAAATCAATTGCGAACGCATTATATTTGTTTGATGGAATCAAATTTTGTTTTCTGGGACCAGTAGAGGGCCGCGTGTTTTCTGGGGCCAGTAGAGGGCCGCGTGTTTTCTGGGACCAGTAGAGGGCCGCGTGTTTTCTGGGAGCAGTAGAGGGCCGCGTGTTTTCAGGGACACATGAGTTGGTCTGGTGTGCAAATTGGCGTTGGATTATTCAAAATAGCAAATCCTGGGAAAATTAATTCGGTTGTTTGGCTTTTCAATGGTTCAATCAGATTTCATTTGCTGGGACATGTAAAGAGCCAACTATATTCTCATTGGCTATTGATATTACCCTGTAAGCAAATTCTCATTGGTTCTATCAGAAATAGTCAATCGTGACAAATCATTTTGGAACATTGGCCAAATCAAGAATCAATAGACCTTGTCCGCAGTGCATGAGCAGTGCGCGTGCGAGAACGGTTGCGGGTCCGCTCAGCGGCGAGTTCAAAGATTTGCATTGATTCAGATGAGCCTCCAGACAGTGGTCGTGCTGCAATCGTTTTTATGTTATGAAACCGGATTCCACCAATCAATACAACTGGATCAGGATTTAGATGAAGTGTCACAGATGATATGTATCTGCATTTCACTACTCTAGTACAAAAATAACCACTTTAGTCCACAATTCAAAATTGGCCATAAAATATCCAGATGCGCTTTCATCGGCGTCGGCCGCCGTGGTGACGGGACCTGTGTAATTTTTCATTCAACTGTTATCCCTTTCTCTGTAACATAAAATCAGGTGTATGAAACTGGAAGATCTAATATCTGTTTTGATAATGCAGGATGCGAAGGTCCATTGTTTTGACCTGTTAACCAGATTTAGTCGATTTTTTTCACAACAACATGGGTTGTTTACAATGTGCTAAGAGCACGTGGTGCCAGCCGCAGCATGGCACAGGCAGCATCCCGTTGCCTGAGTGGCCCACATCAGATGGTTTGGCCATCATTGGTAGACTGACACTCATATTAAATGTGTAATGTGTTGACTCAAAACCTTAATAATATACATGTACATATGGAAATGCTGTAGTTATTTTTCTAGGTGTAATTAATTAAAAAAAATTCTTCCAGACATGGACAGAAAAGGACATCCATTGTATCATTGACCTCTCTCACTGCAAGGATTTGATACAATGTACAGCGACAACATTTTCACATGCCAAAGTCTAAAAATATGCGCAGAAATGTGTGTAATTTGTTTAAAGGAACATAGTGTGTTCGTTTTTATTTTAAAATACTGCTATATAGTGTAAATGGTATCTATTATAACGTACTGACATCCCAAATATGTTTTAGCGAAGCAGAACCAACTTTAGAATTTAACACCACGATCGTCTTGTAAGGTTCCTCTCTCCTTCTTCTCCTGTGTCTTCCTTCTTTCAGCAGTTTGGGCGCTGGATGTAGAAGACGGGAATTTTACCTCACAAAATGTTGTGAGTCGCTCGCCAAGCCGTGTACATAGTCGTGTGATTATTGTATTTTTCCCTCACGGCTATGGGTCTGTTAGTTTGTCAATAAATTACACAAACACGCGTTTCCAGATTCATCATGAATGTTGAGTTTATTCATCCGTACTTCGGATACAGCGTCCGTACATTGTTTTACATAGGCATGAACGTCAACGGCTTCTTAATTGTTCTTCATTTAATTGAAATTTAATGTGTTATGTAAATTTAGAGTTCCAGACATAAAACAAAATATAAACCGACGTGGTTTATAATTGCCAAAATGTTGATAGTTCTAAAATGTGGGAAACATTTTTGTAGTTCCCCATGGAGAGCGTCAAACATCCTCCGTTTAGTTTAAGTGCCGCCCTCCTCGAAGCTCCAATACAGTGCCCTTTTAATCAAAACTAGCTTTGCACTAGGCCAGGTTTTGGGAGCACTTTCTAGGAATCATCCAAACGCTTGGTAGCGCGCCAGTTGAAATTATGGCACTACGCATGTGTAGTTGTACATGTCATACTGTGGGGACGGACGTTGGCAGACATTTGCATAATTAAATTTTCCAGAAAACTCTTAATCCAGGACAAGATTTCAGGGCGGTGAACCTCCATCGTAGAAATCCGCTATCATCTCTATTCTCAATCATCTTTGTCCGGAAGTTTACACGGGAGTCCATCGTCCTCCTTTTTGAAACAAACACTCGTATTCACACCCGAGTGCCGTAAACTGACCTTATATGATGACATCCTCCTGTTTGCCTTTATGTTGCTATTAATCCGGAATTTCTGTTAAAACCTACACCTTTCTTCTAATACGTTATAATTCTCTGGAATGGCCCCACCTCTCTCTAGGATGTGGTAATAGTTAGTAGCTTTAATCGTCTAAATGTCTGGGAGGCGTCTTTTTAATAGTTCTGGTGTATAACCATAATTTAAATATGGTATTCTATAATGTGGGCCTTTTTTAATGTACAGGTAAAGTAAATGGGGCAATGTTTAAGACCTCAAATGGCCCACACTTGATTGTAATTATATTTATCTACTAATTCATCCAATTATCTTGTGAGTAATAAATAAATAAAAGAAGGATATTCTGGCCATATTCTCCCATATATGATGTTATCTTGTTGCATTGCGTAAAAGTCAATGTGGCATTTGATGTAATTTGCTCTATAGGTAATTGTGCTATATAAGTAATACATATAATTGTTATTATTATTCAATAAATGAAGCCTTTGCAAAATTATCCGTCATCAGGTTTGGCAAGTGAGAAAAGTAATTATACGTATGGCAGCGGATATTATTTTTTTCAACATTTGCACTGTGTTATCTTGAAACTAAATATAATAAGAACAATGTTTACATGACACTGAGGAAATGACATGTAGCTTGTTGGGAATGTTGATTTATGGGATATTTGTATTAAAAAGATGAATTATCTCGGAACGCAACTAAAACTAAATAACTTTTGACACAAAACAATATATGTAGATGTGTTGATTAGACACAGAATGACCTATTAGTAAATTTTGAATACAGAAGTATTTTATAGTATAAAATAGTAGTAGTATGTTACTTTTTAAACGTTTACTTTTTGTATGTTACTTTTTCCAGTAACTAATTGCACTGGTCTGCCTGTGAATAATAGTGTATTGTGCATATTGAAGTTGAGATTCTCTGTAATTTCACTTAATGTAATATGTTATACAAAAATAATCTTAATTTAAAAACCTGTGCTAATTTCTCTACAGCACAATTGCCAAGGTGTGTACCAGTAATTGTCTGATATGCTTAACTGTCCTGTGTTACTTTCTGCATGAGGTCAAATAAGTGGACCACTTGCTGACACCAATGTGTCAAAATCTCACAGAGTGACAGCTCAGTGCATTGACACTTGACTGTGTATACAGCTGTTAGTTCAACACAACCTCAAGATGGGTTCCAAATCATTCTGATGTCATTAATATTTGCACGAAAACTGCTGCAATTTTAGTGTTATTTGTAAAATAAAATACCCATGAACCATTTTATTTTTCGAATGATACTTTATTTGCAACAACATATTTCCATCTATAATGTATCACCTTCATATTTTAAGAATAAAATCAGCACATCAGATCCACCAGGACCGAACTGATGTAAATAAATGTCATAAAATAGCATCATATGTGTTATTAGTTTGTGAACAAGACAAAGCATAATGTGTTTTTAAGACAAAGTTTTACATTTACTTGTTCACGTTATGCATATATTATGTCTACTAGTAGGCTGGTGTAAGTGATACAAATACACGTGAAACCTAAGTTTTCTTCAGATGCATGGGAACCATTTAGATAAAGTTTTAATAATTTCAAATGTTTGCACTTTATGTTTGATACACAAATATGTGCTCAACAAATTATGTTAAAACAACCTCTGCAGTTGTATTTATGAGCAGTGTTTGTATATAGACTCAGTCACGCAGAAACCTGTTCTTTCGCAATATATCAAACCTACTTATAAATATGCGACATCATTTATTAAAAAAAATAAGTTATGGCTAAATCACTAGTCACCAAAACAGGTAATAAAAGGTTGTACTGTAAAAATGTATGCATAATTATTATTACGTTTACATAAAAACGTGTAATTTAAAATGCTATCCTATTTGACCAGTGTGAATGACTGCTAAGAAAACAGTCAGGAAATATAAAAATGTTGATGTCATTGCCAATTTTGCAGGTGAATATTCCAAAATAACATTCTTATAACGGATGACGACATTTCAACCAGATTTATTAACAATTGAATTTTAATAAACAAATTGTTTTTAACCCGCAATCACCGACTCAGATGGAATAGAACAAATTGACATATAATTCCCAATATGACGTTGTCACTGTATTATGCGATGCACGAAGTTAGGACACGCCGATAGTTAAACCCTGTACCAGACAATAATTGTGTCGACTAGATGGGCGATATTTGACCTAAGCGATCTACTTCATATTCCATTCACTTCCTATATTCTACCTGGTTACCATTCTACCTAGGTTATGATTAACAATATGCGTCAACGGGTATGATCAGTGACGATAACGTCCTGAGGCCGAGCCTGCTGCTGTGACTGTGAATAGTGACGGTATTGCGACATGATGCCCGAAAGGGAGATTCCCTATATAAATGCAATAAATATATTTACATCAAATATTAATATTGATACATCATATGCATCTTAAAACAACAGAACTTGGAACTACGTGACAACAAAATACACAAATGATAACCCCAACGCCGACCAAAAACGAAGCAATCAGCTGCAATGCCAACTTCCGACGTAACGTGTCACTGTCAAGCAGGACTTGCTACTTTACGATCCGATCTCGCTTTTATAATAGTCTTTAGACGACCACACCGTCTCTTCTGCTCTACCAAAGTAACTCGTGTAGCACCCCTGTAGGTACTTTACACATCTTTACACCTATTCCTTTTTTCCTTTTCTTCGCCGCTTAAGATATAATACAGGTGAACGCAACCTTTTCTTGACCGTCATTACACGCAGTGGCAACAAACTCGCTACTAAGCGTTAACGTAATCCCGTACCACGTGATACACTGTACCCTCTCGTTAAACATCGAAAATTAGAAGCAACGCCTTTGAATTTGGCACGCAGCCTTGTAAACAAATGATACAAACTCGTATCATAAAAAATTAACCAACACAAACGTTTCATTAAAACATATTTGTGTTTTTATTTAAAAATAAAAACGAACTTTAAGAAATGTGAATGAAGAAAGAATGGAGCCACAAAGCCCAAATATATATATGTGATGTTGTACAAGCAGAGGAATAATTTCTATATTATGTATATAAACCTATTTATGTTGCGGTCGCCCATCTGTGTATTTGTTATTGCTTCACAAAATGTGATTTAGTCCACACTTTCGTGGAACAATAGAACATCTTGAATACTGCACATTTTATTCAACGTAAAGTGCAGCTCCGGAAAATGTAGCGAACACATTTAATTCACAACAAAATAGATTGGTAATTCAGTAGTACAGTTTAATCCATATTTTGCACAATGTTTCATCCTCTGGCAGAACATGTAACGTATTAATTAGTTTTCCTATTGTCAGTCACATATCCTACTGTGATGCTGTCTGAAACACACCAACGTTTTTTATTTTGTTGTACCGTCTAGGGATTTTTGTCAGCCATCTTGCACCCATATATTCTGAAAATATAAATTGATAGAAATAATTAGTATAGTTACCATTGACATTGTTAAGGTACAGTGATATTGAGTTTAATAAATACTAAACATTATTCCACATCTATATGTATGTGTACATATAATCAGCATGCAGGAAACCGATTTGTCGAATTTGATAGTCCGGTGTGAAAATGGATTCTCCCTCACTCACCAATTCTAATAATCTGCGTTCCAGTCACCTCGTGTATACCGTGAATACGACTTCGTAATCCCTACTTGACCCAGTTGCATAAATGTACAAGTAAACTCGAGGAGATCGTGACTTGCCAATTCGCCAAGTCGTGTTTACGATATAAACAAGCCCCTTGGAACGCAGCATAATGCTGCGTTCCAATGAGATCCACCAGTTTACCATATGTAAATTTATACAACTGGGTCAAGTAGGGGTTACGAAGTCGTATTCACGATATACACAAGCCTGTGACAAGGTAATTGGAACGCAGCATAATATTATGTAAATGGTTCACAAACACGGAAACTTTGTGGTCTCGTTTTGCTTCGTCATAATCGTATATCTGGGGTAACAAATATTCTTTTCTGAATAGGATGATAATTTACCTTCTTAAAATAGTAATATTCATGTAAATAATCTCATCTACACGTGCGTACGTTAATCACTCTAGAATGGACAAGAGGTTCGCCGACTTTGACCCAGATCTATCCCGCCGTGTGCTTTGACCCGACTTGTAAACACCGTTTGTAAATCTTATTTCTGGTCAAACAAAGATATAAAATGTTTAGATACTTACATATTCGTGAGCTGCAACTCATTGTCTTTCTAATGAATCCAAAGATCTGACGATTATTCCAAATATTTACGGCATTTTGCTCATATTTCCGAAGGGCATACATCGATTGTTAGCATGTAAAATCGTATGTTTGGCTTCAGTGCTTCCTCGAGTGAGCCGCAACCGCAGATCCAGCAACTGCAAAGGCCGGCGGAAAAGGTCTAGTATCCTTTCCTTGGCTCCTTGCGCGCGAGCGTGCGTGTGTGTGTGTACATGCGTGTGTGTGACTATTTGTCTGCGCGCGTGCGTATGGGTGTATAAGTGTGTGCGCTCGGGCGAATGTCATTTTACAAGAGCAAGGTGAAAAAAAATCGATACGTCAATATACGCAAATGTACAAAAGTTCTCTCTTCAGCGTTCATGCGCGCGCGCACACACACACACACCATAGCACATTGGTCCCGGAATCAATTTTTTACTATGGGGTCACTTTACCATTCTACACCGGAAAAGGCTCGCCTGTCGTAATCCTCTTGCTTGTAACGCTGGAAACTCGCCCTTTGTCAGCATACACGCGCTTCAAAAGCTAGACTCACCTCATTTGATAGCAAGGACGCTTCACCCTCTCCGGAAGAACCTGCATTTTCCCTGTTTCTCGCAGGGCTGACGCGGGAGGACGCTGTGGGAAGCTACGGCTGGCCGTGAATGCTCCGCAGGCTTACGTCGACGGCTGTTAATTAATACGAGTCGTAAGTTGAGCACTCCAAACAACAGGAGTAGGCGGCACGTGACCTCTCGGCGCGGGATTAAATAGTGACCACACACTAGGCCTAAGCATATATTTACACTTGATATCTATAATGAATATCAGGGATCAGTGTAGAGTTAACCTTCGTGTTTTGTGTACAATGTAGAATTTAAAGTTCTCTGACATTCCTATCTGCCATTTCTAAAGATGGCGGTCGTCTATAGAAATATCACCATAACTTTGCAATTACGTCACGTTGAATGTGTAATACATATATTATATGCAGCAATATTAGACTTGACCTTCGCCGACATTCATACATCCGCAATTTAAAGGATGGCGCCCATCAAAGCTTAGTATTCGCATATCCTAAGAACAACATAATCTAGAGCCACAAAATGTAGGTATATGTAGGTATACAGGTTTTCAGTTACAACAATTTCAAATATGATTTTAATCTTCACCGATATTCATAATTCCACCATTTATAAATATGGTGTCCATCAAAGCCTACAATCCACGAATATTAAAGGTCACACGAACAGGAAAAAACATATATTACATATAAATATAAAGGTAAGGCGATTATGTAATACAACAAATTAATAAAAACAATTGTTTTAATAAAATTACACAAATAAGAACGCTTCCCAACAGAACGTGTAAGGAATTTTCCCTTCGGCTGTTTCTGTGAGCGTGACGTAATATGTGTCATAGAAGTCGGCGGCTGGTCGAAGCTGGCTATGTTATTCAGCAGTTGTCGCATTGTTGCTTTCGATTAATGGCAACCAGTCATACTATATTGGACGACAGCTACGGAAATGGCTCAACGAATAGTTTTGGTTTTCTTAACTCAGATAAATCGACTGAATTTGATGGCTAACGCATCGCCATGGAAACTTGGAAGTTGAACTCGCATCTGCTACACCTGGGCTGTGACCATGTTGACAGTAGTTGTTTCGTGACGGATACAGCAGTTTGTATCTCTATGACATGTCCCATCATCCTATTTATTGTCAAGAGAACCGCCACAAAGAGCCGACGTTTGACGTCCCAAAAAGGCAAAACAACGAAGGCGTCGAAGCGAAGAAGTCTGACTCTGGTTTTGAATCGAGGTAAGCCAAGAGAAGAGTGACAAAACGTAGGCGTAGCTGCGATTTATTCGCCAATCTACACCACAGTTTCTGTTGTCTTGTTCTGTATCTATTAGTTGTGCTTGACATATATGTTATACATTGTTAACCATATACAAAATTACTCAGAATGTTTCGTTACTGCCTGGACCTCTTAGACTTAGTTTTTTGGAGCGCATGTCTGCGAATGCAAAGGGACCGTTCATTAACTGAAGCTGTGCACTTCATATTCGCTCAAATTCTCGGCTCGACAGTTGACGTTGTTAAGTTTTACTGGCTTGGCAGTTCCTGAACATGTTTTTCTAGCGTGAATATAATAATTATATAAAACATTTGCCCATGTTGTTGGATATTTATATTTTCTATCAACTGGACTGTTACTTCTTGTTTTGTTGGATATCGACACATACCTTAGAAGGGCTGGATATATGTAGATAAAAGGGTTGGACTCTCGATAAGCCAAAGGGCTTCCTTGTCCACCTGCCATCTAGAGTTAATTCTCTGGATGGCAATCTTGTTAAATCTTGTTAAATACTTGGAGTGGGGGGTATGTTCAAAATGTGTAGAACTTCGCGTGTCATAACATCGCGTCCAATGCTTAATTCTGTGACAGCTTTGTACTGTCGTTTTTTCTTCCTTCGGTAACTGTCTATATTGAACTGGCAGCTACCATTCTTAATAAACCTGGTTGGCATGTCTTCATTCAGTGAAGAAGTGTTAGGTGACATATGTATTAATTATAATGTACTATACCATTGTAATTACGTAAATAACAAAGTGCCACTCAACTGTACACTGCATAGTTACTGTTTGTGCTGCAATTAAACTAGCAAGTAATATTAAGATAAATTTATTATGAATTCCTTGACTACAACATAGTATGGTAAGGGGGTACTTATTGCAACCCTAAAACAATTACTATTATACAGTATATCCCAACAGTGAGCGCTCATAATTCAGTAATACGAAAACATAGATAAGGTTATCTGTATTTTATTATACTGATGTATAGTTGGTTTTTATCTCAGTACTGCTATTGCTAACAAATCAAGGGACGAGGAAACATTATCGTCTTCAACTCTTACATGTGAACCCTTTCACATTCTCCATTGTGCATAGAACACTGTGCACCAGATAGTGCTTAACAGGAATTTGGAGACACTTGCTGTGAGAGAGCAATCAAGCATACATGATTATGTATCAACAAGAAAATGAAATGGAAACTGACAACGTGCCTGATAATATCGCATGCTTCATTGGACTGCAATAATCAAACTATTAATTGTTGTTTCTCAATACCTAAGCTTAAACTCATTATTTAAAAACGTATCACTTTAACTAAACATTATACAATTGTAGTGACAGTCAGTCATCAACAGTCCTTCATAATGAGGATGATTTTTCCATGGATTGTTGGTGTCAGTTGGTGGGTGTTCGCAGATGGCTCATCAGTCCAATCTTTGCTCTGCACAGCTTCTCACAGTGCGAACATGACTTGTGTAACAAGAATGTGATTAGGGTGGATTATGTAGATTCTCCCTGGCTCTAATCTTCCAGGCCGCACGCTTTTTAGCTGTGGTTGTCATTATGTTGGCTTCGAATGACAATAGCAGTAATAATCATGACTATGTATACTATAACTATTCTACAGTGATGATATAATGTAAAATTACATGCAGGATATATTATATTCTGCAAATCAGAATAAAAATTAAAGTTCTGTTAAAGAAAAGTGACATGTGATATTAGTATTTTTATAATTAGCTTTCTGTTTATGCGCAGGATTGATGTTCACATTTTTGTTAATAATTGTTTTGTTTAAATATGAAAATTATTATAATGTAAAATACGTTGTATGTACGTATGGCATAGTAGTAAAGCTGGAGGTAACGGTGTTTTTACACAATTCTATGAATAATATTGTAGTCAATCATGAGTCAACAAATATTTGAAGCTACCTATAATTCTGCTTTATCATATTTTATCATGATGCATAGCAGGCATGCAGCATCGTGGTGTGGGTCTCCTGAAAAATATTCTTGAACAACTGTAACTACACAGGTATCATGTTTATTTTGGATTTTATTACATAAATCATCACATTAAAATGTGACACAATAAATGGTGGGTTATATTTTAGTTTATACTTGTAACCTAGGACAAGCCTCCTGGCTAGATGTATTTAGCATATTAAGATTTGTAAACAAACTAACACATTTACGAACCTATTTTGATATATATTGCCATTAATTAATCAATTCGTTTGACAAATTACACAGAGATTTGAAATTTCACAAATGTACTGCGGGTTATGAATATACACAAATAATAGACAAAATCAATGCCTGCTCCCGAAGCTGTCAGCGGCGAAATATCGAGTGTGTCAATCTCGCTTGTCAATTGTGACAATACACGTTGCATTGAGACTGTTGTGATGAATATAGCTTCCTGTTACCGAACATGGGATCACCTTATCATCCATGGATAACAACATCGCAGCAGTCCAACCAAACGATTTATTGTTTTCAAAAATCGAGCCGCCTCGTCGTCGGAAGTGACTGAAATCTCCGAATCACTCAACACAAATCAATGCCACAATGGCAATGCCAGCGGCAGCGACACTGCCGACAGTGAAATCACTGAATGGTCGGCCTGCACAATTCTGTCAGTTGCGCGTATCATATTATTAATAAATAATATTACAATATGATACAATTATGCGTCTAGACGTTGCATCTGACGTTAAAAATAACCCGTGTGATTCTGCATATTGTAAATGTAATGTATCTGAAATTGTAATTTGTCACCGACGACGACAGTCTCAAAGTTTTCCTTTTCTACATCGTCGTCATCATCATACATACCATACATTTTTCTGAGTGACGTCCATTGTCAATGCTTCATCGCTGTATGCGGCAACAATCCTTACATCTGCAATACAAATCTCCAAATCCGAATCACCAGACTCTCACGCCGAGTCTTTTATGTTTCCAGTGGTGAGGCAGTTTTGGGCTATGACACACAGTACGTCACAGTACTTTTCCAAGCGGCTACTTTACACACTATTTCTTTCTGGATTTCATTCTGAAATTAGTCAGATAGGCTGATTTTACACATTAACCTGCGTGTATATATTAACTAAGGAACCTGTCAGGCTTTGCACCTATCTAAATAGCATCGTGTTAGAGTGTTATTTGCATGGTTAAAATAGAACATTTATGTTCAGGTCACCTTTAATAACTACATTGCCTACAATAACAAACATATTACCTCTGGCCTTCGTTGACATTCATATGTCCGGTGTTTTTATAGATGGTGCCCTAAAAACCCAACTATCCCCATATGTTTAGATCTACATCACCTAGGCTTTGGGATTTAGCATGCTTTATTCGATTAGGTAAATGTTGACAATTGTGAAAGACCACGCACTGGCAGACCACGTGACTCACGTACTGGCTGACCATGTGACTCACGTACCACGGAATATCGAAACTCATATCAAATATTCATTGATGAGATAAGCTAGCTACGAAAACGACCGATAAAATATTTTTACTAACTGCCATCAGATACGCAGATTGCACCTCCCCAGAAATGGAACCAGGGTCGTTTTCTACTTGAGGTGTTGTACGCAGCTTCGATGAAACAGTTGAATGTCCCGTGCTTGTGGACTTCCAACTTTCTCAACAACGGACTTATGCGGCAGGTTCATTAATATAAACTCGGACGGACCTGGCCGATTTATATATTTATCTTTAGTGTGGCGCGTCTTGGCCGTTTCAGCAGCGTCACTGCCGGCATAGCGTATCGCGAAGTCATTATCAAAACCATACGCAAAGAGCGACCAAATATTTAAAGAGAAACAAAAGTTGTGTGGGCCTATATACACCTAAAATAATTAATACAAACTAACTATTTGCAACTACAGTCAACAATATCCCGCCTATTGTTTACTCAGAATTAATTTTCAAAGTGGGAGATTCTAGTGAAATCTCACAGTTTCCGGTGGCTGACATATTGGGACACACCCCCGATGCTCGACCAATAAACGCCTAATGCTTCTTTGAAGTTAACCCTGCGGTGAAACGTCGAATATTTCCGTTTCCTCGACACGCATATAAAAATGCCAGCTTATAATTATGTTGGTTTCTCGTATTCCATTCGATAAAGAAATGCACTTGTAACAACTGTTATAATGTCATACAGTGCACCACATGCTGTGTATATCAGAAACCGCCCAGCAACTTTTTCTCTAATTTTGCATAAACATATCTCAGGGTACTGCCACTATGTACCAGACATCTGTATTTGACTGAATCATTCTAAAGGCTCCCCAGGGTCCCCAAGCTGGTAAATTTTCACATTTTTCCTATTTTGTGAAAAAATCTTCAGTATCTTTTTCTCTGATTTTGCAGACATTTCATGTGATAGTGCCACTATACACAAGGAATAATGACATGAATACTATGGACTGCTATGTAGTAATAATAAAGTAGATTTGTGTACCTCCAAAACAAGCAGACTGTTTAGTAGCCATAATATAATGTGTCCACTTGATAGTTATGTACCAAAATGTTCATAGATCTATGTGCATGTATACAGTTTTCATGTATTGACAAAATGTACGAATGTGTTTAATTAAGGCTGTTGATCGTTGTATGTGCTCAGGAAATGAGGAAATATTTAGCAAAGATAGACTGGAATAATACACTGAAGAATAAGACAGCAACAGAATGCTGGAATATCTTAAAGAATGAAACAGAGTGCATCGTAGATAAATTTGTTCCCTTCAAAAAACAAGGGAAACGGACCAGAAAGAAATACTTATCGAAAGAAGCCATTAGAAAAATTAAGTATAAACAAATGATGTGGAAGTCATATAGACATACTGGAAATGACGAAGACTACAACATTTATAAAGAAGCACTAAACCAAGCTACAGCTGAAATTAGAAATTCAAAGAGAAGCTATGAACATAAATTAGCTTGTAATATAAAGCATGACAGCAAGAGTTTTTATGCGTATGTTCGAAGCAAACAGAAAGTTCAGGATAAGGTCGGTCCTCTAGAAGATAGTGCTGGAAATATAATATCAGAAGGATTCTTAATGGCAGAAGACCTAAATGAGTATTTTAGTTCAGTGTTTACCAGAGAAGACACTAGTTCACTGCCAGTACCAGAGGCTAAGTTCAAGGGGGCAGAACCAGACTATTTAAGACAGTTAATTGTAACCCCAGAAATGATAGCTAAGAAAATAAAATTAGGGCTATGAAGGAAAATAGAAATCACCTGGAGTGGATGGTATTCCACCAAACTACTATTGAAATTGTAGAACAAATTAGCATGCCGCTTTTAGCAGTTTTCAACTTATCATTAGAAGAGAGTGGTTCCTTTAGAATGGAAAGAAGCCAAACATTATACGTTATTTAAAAGGTTTAGAAACAAATTAAATAATTATAGACCAGTTAGTTTAACATCGGTGATTTTGTAGGTATTAGAAAGACTAATTAAAAGATCACATGGTGGATTTTCTTGTTAAACATAGCAGTAAACCCATCTCAACATGGGTTTCTAAAAGCGGAGTCATGCTTAAGCAAATATGTTATGTTTTTGGAAGATATCACTAAAGTGGGTAGATGATGGATCACCCGTCTTATCATCTACTTAGATTTTCAAAAAGCTTTGACAAAGTGCCACACATCAGA
Organism: Paraescarpia echinospica; assembly: GCA_020002185.1. Taxonomy (NCBI): domain Eukaryota; kingdom Metazoa; phylum Annelida; class Polychaeta; order Sabellida; family Siboglinidae; genus Paraescarpia; species Paraescarpia echinospica. The sequence continues at coordinate 19,835,054 of CM034539.1, read as the reverse complement.
AGTGCTGCTTAAAACTAAAGAAGCCCATGGCATAGAAGTGTATAATTAACTGGATAGAAAAATGGCTGATTGACAAGAAGACAACGGGTAGTTGTTGATGGGGAGCTTCAAACTGGAAATCAGTTTTGAGTGGGGTTCCTGGGGATCAGTACTGGGACCTATATTATTCTTAATATATATAAACGATTTGGACGATGATATAGCTAGCAAGGTGTTGAAATTTGCAGATGATACAAAAGTATTTAGAAAGATGAAAAGGTGATGAGGATAGACAGCATTTACAAGATGATCTTGACAGGTTGATCAAATGGTCTGAAAAGTGGCAAATGTTGTTCGATTTTGGGAAATGTGAAATGCCTTCACACAGGACGTGGGAACGAATATGTAGAATATACAATGGGGGAACTGTTACTAAGTACTACTGTAAAAGAAAAAAAGACTTAGGGCTGACAATTAGTGCTGACTTGTAAGAAGGTTTTCAGAGCAGTGTGGAATTGCAGCACAAGGAAATCAAATCCGCTTGGATTGATTAGGCAGGAAATATAGCATATAAAAGAAAAAGAACTAATAATACCGCTGTACAAAACAATAGTTAGGCCTCATTTAAGAATATTGTATACAAGCGTGGAGACCCTTTCACCAGAAGGAAGGACATGGAATGTACTAGAAAGAGTGCAGAGGGAAACAACTAAAATGATACCAAAACTGAGGGATCATAGTTGCAAAATACGCCTAAAAAATGCAGTTTAACAACACTAGAGACCAGGAAATTGGGGAGATCAGATAGAAGTGTTTAAAATATTGAAGGGTTATGAAAATATTATTGATAGAAATATGTTTTTTTCAGTTAAGAAAGATAGAAAGAATAGAGGACATGAAGTTACATTAGTAAAGGAGCAGTGTAGATTAGACGTGAGAAAGTTCTCATTTTCACAAAGGACTGTGAATGAATGGAACAGATTATCTGATGATTGTGTGGGTGCTAGTAGTGTGAATATGTTTAAAAATAAAATCGACACATACCTCAGAAGGGCTGGATATATGTAAATAAAAGGGTTGGACTCTCGCTAAGCCAAAGGGCTTCCTTGTCCACCTGCCATCTAGAGTTAATTCTCTGGATGGCAATCTTGTTAAATCTTGTTAAATCTTGTTAAATGCATCAATGAGTACAATAAGTAAGTTCATGTGATTAACATTATTTAAAAATAAAAATGAAATATGTAACTTTAAAGTTAGTCTGCTCTTGTGCTTGGTAGATTTGCCGTCGCTGATTCTGCGGTGTTCGGTTGTGGAATCGTTCTGACAGTTGTCTTTGCTAATGTCATTATAGTTTGGACATTTAGCTATATTATAGAGCAGTGCTTCTCAACCGGTGTGCCGCGGCACACTGGTATACCGTGACAAACTTCCTGGGGTGTCGCAGAATTAGAAACGAAGGTTCCCATATTTTTGCAATAAATTATCGAAGAACGTAATAATTCCAAAAAAGAACACATATCTGCTAGACACTCATTTTCATTGGCTGGAACATAGGCCTAAGTTCGTTCAAGCGGTTCCTGTAGCAGCCTTAAATAAAAATGTAAATAGATTTATAGCGGAAACAACAAAATATTATATATATATATATATATATGTAAACTTGTGATGACTAATTTGCTGATGTTTACATGAGATCAAACTGATCTTTTAAATACGCCTCACCGGAAGTGTGCCGGGTTCCCGCGCTTGTATGCTGACCTGCCATCCTAATAAAGATGTTAGATATGTTTTTAATGGAGAGTTATCGCCTTTTCCTCGGCTAAGTTATAACATATTCTGACGAAGAGGATGTAAACATGTACCCAACATAACAGCACTGAGATCCGAGGCACTGACAGTTGAATTAATTGGGACAGTTAATGGCCAAAGACAATTTTGTGTGTGATCAAGTTGTGCGGCGAATTAGCGGACGTAAGCAGCATGACAGGTCTGTTTGGAACACTTGGGAAGTTCGACTCAAAAATAGAGTCATTTTTGGTTACGAAGAACGGTTGAAACTATATTTGACGGCAAACAACATTGCATCGGACAACGCGGAGAGGCCATATAATTCTCAGTGAAGTAGGAGGGGAAATCTAACTGTTCGATTTATATAGCCCAGAAAAACCGGGTGGTAAAACCCTGCAGAAAATGTTAAAGAAATTGAAGGACCACTATGGCCTGTCCTGAGAATCGTTCAAGTTTTGGATGCGTGTTCAGAGGGAAAATGAAAGTATCCAATTTCCCTAACATTAACCGTTGGTTGAGAGATAGGTTTGTCACGGGGCTAAACCGCAGTCACTCAGATGTAAAAGAAAAGAATAGCATGACGAGGTTAACGTTCAAGAAAGCTGTAGAAATTGCTGTGAACATGACACTAGTGAAGGAACATTCAAAGCAGTTCCATTCGCCAGGTGGCGCCACTTTCGACACAGCACGAAGTGTCAATTGAGTAAGATATGCTGCAAAACGGATTGAGGGGTGGTATACTCTAAACAAGTTAACATAAATGGGAAGCAGCTTCAGCAGGCAACAGGACAACAATGTTGGCGTTGTTGTGGCAAACATACTCCGCATGCATGTAAGTTTAAGACAGAGCGTTGCTTCCGATGTCGCAAAACGGGTCACATCTCAACAATTAAAGTGTATAAAGGCAAGTTCCGTGACTGGGGAAGCAGCCAAGGCATAGGATGACCACTTCGCAGTATACAGCACGAGCACTGTGAGCGCACTGAGGCGCAGTGGCATCACATTGCCCGTGTACATTGACGGCTCCAAGTTCGACATGCAGCTAGACACAGCAGCAGATGTGTCGTTTGAGTCACCTGCCACTTCAACCGGCTCGTATTGTCTTCAAGACATACGACAATCAGAAAGTTGAACTGGCTGGTAAGATCATGGTGACAGACAGTGCAATATGTTGATCAACAGGTGCATCAGTTGCCGTTGATTATTACAATAGGCTAAGACAAGGCTGTATTGTTTGGTCTACAGTGGTTAGAGCATATCAAGTTGGACTGGCATAAAGTATGCTGCATGAGGGCATCTTTGTCATGGGTGTTGGACAAACACACCGACATTTTCGGGGAAGGACAAGGTATGCTGAAGAGAACCACTGTGAAGATCTATGTTGACTGCGACTAACCACCAACGTATTTCAAACCACGGTCAGTTCCGAAACCGTTGAAGCAGAAGGTAGAGGAGGAACTGGACAAGTAGGTTCAGACGAACGTGATTGAGCCAGTTCGTTACTCCGACTGGGCTAACTCGATAGTCCAAGTGCTCAAATCTGATGGCAAAGTTCTGGTGTGCGTACACTACTAACTGATGGTGAACAGAGTGTCTCATCTGAAACAGTACACGATTCCAGCATTGGATGACATGTGCGAGAAATTGACAGGTGGTAAACAATTCAGCAAACTGGACCCGAGTCACTCCATTCTCATCTTCCACTGGATTAGAACAGTGTGCCACGATGAATTCTCTTAAAGGATTGTTTCGTTACAATCGCTTGCTGTATGGCATAAGTTCGGCACCAGCTGTCTTCCATAGGACAATGGAAAACATCTTGCAGGAGAGTGCTTTTCAACCGGTGTGCCGCGGCACATTAGTGAGCCGTGACAAGGTCCCTTGTGTGCCATGGAGTTACAAACGAAGTGCCTCATGTTTTGCGATAACTTATCAAAGACAGTCAGTTTCATAGCCAGGAACATCAGTTCGTTCAAGCGGTTGATCGAGCAGCATTAAAAAATAAATCCTTATGAAAACCTACGGAATTATTTCTGACAGGGCACAGGAAGCCACCCACAGTGTTAATAAATTAATAGCGAAAGCAACAACAAAATTGTAAACATGTCAAGTTGTGATTACTAAAATGACTGAGATGATTAGCCAATCGACACCACCCCGCGAAGGTCCTGTCGCCGCCTCGCACTTACACGTCCGGTCGTTCCGCTCCGCCTCTTCACATTTGATCCGTCAAAGCAAACACTTTAATGGAATAAAAGTGTATTACTTTAAAAGACAAATGAATCACTGTGTTCGGTGCATACGGTGGTGTTCGATGGTATAAATCGTTGTTTTCTTAAGATTTCATCCGACGGTTCACAGCTCTGTCTTTGAGTCTGATCTGCAGTTTCCAAAAAGGGAGATTGACAGGATCGGTCTCCTTGGCCAGCACTGAACAGTGCTACGTGTTAATTGTGTTTATGTTAATTAGAGACATGGTGACTCATCAGATTTTGTTTAATAGATGCTAACGTTAAGCGTCTTTCTTCTCCAAGACAGGTGCAAATTGATCACGGGTGACTAGTGGAAGTTAGAGTCGTCAATCATAACTTGATTGTTTATAGTAACAGTTATAAATATATATTATTACGCTATCAACGTTAGTGGCATATTTGAGATAAATTAAAAATAAAGAAAAATAAAGTTTATAATCTTCATTATAGGACGAATGGTAAAGATGATTTGGTTTCCTAGTATAACTTCAAATTAATGTATTGCATTGTTTGGTATAGTGTGTAAAATAAAAAGCATATTGAAATTATTTTAATTGTAAAAAGTTTGTAAGTTTGTGAACAGCAACAGCAGCAGAAGCAGCAGCAGAGTTTCCAAAGAGCGAAAGAACTCATCCTGTTTTCACAGTAACCGTTACACAATTGGACATTACGTGGACAGTTAATGTTACTAGCTCTGAACTTATTATGTTTCGTTTTAGAGGGGAGGAAATGTGATGATGTTTACGTTAGATCAAACTGATATTTTAAATATGACTCACCGGGAGTCTGCCCGGTTCCCGCGCTTGTATGCCGACCTGCCATCCCAACATGTGCTAGAGCCAACCAGGGGTGAGAATGTGTTACTCATAGTTTTGTCCTTATAAAATTAATTAGTTGACAATGTCAAATTATGTGAGCCACTGGGAAGTAGTGATGACAACCAGTTACATTTTACCATCAAAGTAAAATCAGAAAGAAATAATAAAAAGCAGTTCAGGAGAAATGTACGCAAAGGAAGATATAAGAACATGAATAAATATTTACAAAGAAAGACTGGAACAACACACTGAAGAATCAGATAGCAAGTTCAGGATAAGGTCGGTCCTCTAGAAGATAGTGCTGGAAATATAGTATCGGGGGTATTCGTAAGGGCAGAAGACCTGAATGGGTATTTTAGTTCGGTGTTTACCAGGGAAGATATTAGTTCACTGCCAGTACCAGAAGCTAAGAATAATAGGGAATGGACAGAAACATAAGATGAACTTGAGCCTTTGCGTTCAGAGGTGGAGTGGGCAATACAATTCTAAAAGACGGAAAATCACATAGCACTGATGACATCACTGCAGAGCTAATAAGAGCAAGTGGCGAAACAGGAGGCGTGGATATTTATTACACATTATGCAAGAAAATATGGAAAAGTGGAACATGGCCCATGGACTGGAAACGAGCCATTCGTATACCAATATCGAAAAAGGTGACATAAACGAATGCTTAAACCACATGACTATATCCCTAATCAGCCGTACGAGCAAAATTATGCTAAAAATTATAATTAAGAGAATCACAACACAATTAGATTGCGAAATCAACAGAACACAAGCTCGTTTCTGGACTGGAAGAGGAATAAGATTTGCGTAATGTAATGTAATTTGATTTTGTTTTATTTGTACGGATTGATAAGTGTGTGTGTGTGTGTGTGGGTGTGTGTGTGTGTGTGTGTGTGTGTGTGTGTGTGTGTGTGTGTGTGTGTGTGTGTGTGTGTGTGTGTGTGTGTGTGTGTGTGTGTGTGTGTGTGTATGTGTGTGTCTGTGTTAATTTGAGTACGCATCTATGTATATATATACACATGCGTACTCAAATTCATATATATACATATATATATATATTCATATACATATATATATATACATGCGTACTCAAATTCACACGCACACACTCTCCGGACTCTAGCCTAGCGCTCAAAAGTCTAGCTCTCTTCTGACTCTCTGAGTAACTCTTAACTCTCAGCACCCTCAACTCAATCACCTCTAATTCATCTCTTTTATATAGTCACCAATTGTTGCATCATCCTCTATTATCAAATATATGTCGTGATTCTCCGACAACGTCTCTGATGAAATCAAATAATTAACTGATGATGTATTGAAATTAATCAATAAAGTTGTACAATTTACCAATAATGTAATCAAATTGACAAATAACGTAAGTGCCTGATACTAAGTGAATAAATTATCTCATAGATGCAGTTAATGTATACACATACATTACTTACAATACATAAACAGAACGGGTTGACTACTAATTAAATTGCACTCATTATAACAATTATATATAAAGAATAAATTAACTAATTTTCACGTAAGACATGAATACAAACTTAATCATGTATACCATAATAAAATGATGGTATGCTTATGGTTAATTTATAAGGTACGATATTTAAAAAAAATAAGAAGAATTAATGATATTTTGACAATAACAGCTCTTTGAATTTCTTCTTAAATTGATTGATGGATAAAATTAGTTGTAAATGTTGAGGTAGTGCATTCCAGAATATTGGTCCTGAATAATTTGTTGTGAATTTCCTTGTGTTTGTTCTTATTTGTTGGATGTAATATGCATTACGGTTTCTCAGCTTGTGTTTATGTACATTATTAGTTCGCAATAAAATTGATGACATTTTATCTGGGAGTTGTTTATTTGTTGCTTTATGCATAAAAATACCTAACTGATGTTTGTATATATCGTCCAATTTTAATAGTTTTTACTTCGCGAACAGTGGATCTGAGTGTACAATATATTGGGATAATATGATTATTCGAATAGCTTTCTTTTGTAGTATTTTTAGTTTGCTTAGGTTTGTGCTATATGAATATGCCCATAGTAGAATACAATATCGTAAATGTGATGAAATTAATGCAGTGTAAATAATTTTCATAATGGAGATAGGAAGAAAGTATTTTAGTTTGTTTAGCATTCCTACATTATGTGCTATTTTATTTGATATACTGTCAATATGAGTCTTCCAGTTTAAGTGTTCGTCTATAATTATTCCGTGAAATTTAGTGAATTGAACATGTTTTATTTTGTTTCCATCTATTTTTGTCAATATTGTATTTCTTCCCGCTAATTGTGAATATAATAAATTAGTCTTTTTTGTGTTTAATGAAAGTTTATTGGTATGAAACCACGTGGAGATTTGTTTTAATTGCACATTTACTTCTTCAATAAGTGTGTCAAAGCATGTATGCGCATGAAAAAGACTAGTGTCATCTGCAAAAAGTATAGGATTTAAAACATCTGATACATATTCAATATCATTTATATATAGGATGAAAAGAAATGGACCTAATATTGATCCTTGCGGAACTCCGCATGAGATTTCCTTATATTCTGATTCAGTCTTATTGTACGATACATACTGTTTTCTGTTCTTAAGATAGTTTTTAAACCAGTTGCAGGTAGTACCTCTTACACCATAGCATTGAAGTTTTTTATTAATATATCATGATTTATTGTGTCAAAAGCCTTAGAGAGGTCAAGGAATACACCTATGGTGTACTTTTTATTATCAATGTTACTAGATATTTTATCAACCAAATAAATTAGTGCCATGTATGTAGAATAATTTTTTTCTGAATCCATATTGCTTTTCGGATAATATATTTTGATTTGTTAAAAAACTGTAAAGCCTATTGTACATTATGCGTTCTAGTATTTTTGAGACGCGTGGAAGGATAGAAATTGGTCTGTAATTTTTGAATAGTTCAGGGTTTTCATTGTTATACAGTGGTGTGACTTTTGCTATCTTAAATTTGTTTGGAACAATGTCAGTCTGTATTGATGTATTGAATATGTACACAAGTTGGTTTGCAATTTGTAGTATAATGTGTTGCACAAATCATGGATCTATATTATCGTATCCACTTGACTTGTTTTAATTTGATGATCTTACTATATTTATTATTTCATTACGGTTAGTGGGTCGACAGAAGAAACTTGTAGTGTTGTTTTTTATATATTGTGTGGAGTCGTTTCCTGTTTTCGTTAGTTTTGCATTCAGGCTATGACCAATGTTAGTAAAGTAATTGTTGAACTGATCTATAAGTTCTTTTTTGTTAGTACTGTGGATACCATCAGAAGTAATACATTATTCATTTATCATCGTCTTTTTGTCCTTTGATTTTAAAACTTCATTTATGGTACTCCATGTTTTCCTACCATGTTTCTTATGTAGGTAAAATTTATCTTTGAAATAGTTTTTCTTTGACTGTCTGATTACATGTGTCAGTTTGTTTTTATAATTTTTATAGATAGTCTGTTTTCTGTGGTAGGGTTTTTCTTAATTTTTTTTAATAAGTTATTTTTTGTCTGCATGATTTCAATATTCCTTTAGTGAGCCACTCAATTTTATAGGTCTTTACCTTAATTTTCCTTTTTGGTAAACATTCATTAATTTTTGTGTTACGTATATCTAGGAAAGTGTAATGTGTAGTGGAAGGATCTCGGTCCTTGTACATCTCTTCCCAGTTTGTATTTTGTAACTCTGAATTTAGCTTATTAAGATTTTCTGGATTTGTCATACGTTTGTAAATAGTCGTGTCTTCTTTCTGTTTTCGTATGCCAATAATATAAAAATTAAATATTGGATAGTGGTCTGATATGTCATTATATAGAATTCCAGATATTATGGAATATTCATGAATGTTAGTTATAATATTGTCAATCAGTGTTGCTCTTTGTTGCGTGACTCTTGTTGGTTTATTAATTGTTGGGTAGAATGCATCAGCAAACATAGTATGCATAAAGTCTGTTATTTGACTGTTTGTATCTGTCTTTAGTAAGTCGACATTGAAGTCTGCCATTAATAAACATTGTTTCCGTTCATTTGAGATTTTTCATAATAGGTCCGTGAAATGTTCATTAAACGTATTTATGTTGGTATCAGGGGGTCTATACAATGTGCCAATCACAATTTTTACATTGTCGACTTCTATCTCTATAAATAAAGTTTCGCAAGGACACTCCTCAGAGTTTGTGCATAAGTCATCTCTTGTTCTGAAGTTGAACCTGTCAGAAATATACATGCCTACTCCTTCGCCTCTTTTTCCTATTCTTGTTTTTGAAAAGAAGGTATATGCTGTTACATTATAAATGTTAGTATTTTCCATTGGCTTTAACCAGGTTTCGGTTAGTCCAATACAGTCAAAATTAAATTTGCGTGATTTCAAACTATATTCCAGTCTATCAAAATATTTTGATATGCTTCTACAATTAACTGTTATTGTAGACAGGGTATTATTTCTATTTAGTTTACTTTGCAAGTTATGGAGCTCAGAATCGGTAATGGAAATGCTGTAATTTTTGTCATTTAAACAATGTTGTGCATTGACTAGTTGGTCATCAGTGTCAAGTATGATGTCATCTATGCTATAGCAAAGGCCCTTTCGTAGGCCATTTCAAATCCGAATGACTAATGTTTTTCCTCTACGCCAGGTCATTTATTGTCTGCACTGATCGCGGAGGTTCAGTAGGTCCCGTTCGTTCACGATTGTTACTTTTCTCCCGTTGCTAAGGAGGCACATGATTCTTCAATCAAGTGTCCATGTAGCCACAATACCTTTAACGGTGCGTACCTTCTGCAACAGTTCCGTGCGTCTTTTCGTAAGATTCTCGGCAAGTAATGCATTGAGTACTTAACAGTACTGTTTATATAAGTCAGATAAATGTATTTTATATGTGATTAGGTCAGATTTAAGGATATCAGACATTAAGACACATTGTGTTTCGACTCTAATGAAGTTCTAGAAACTTAACATTAGCAATAACAGTATGGTGGTGTGATAACCCATCTGAAACAGTAGGTATTTGGATATGATTACAAGTTGAACGGGTTATCAAGAAGTCAAGCCAATGGCCATGTGTATGTGTCGAAAAGTAACATGTTGTTTAAAATCAAAGGTTGCCAGAATATCATCAAACGTAGTTGTAGAAGGTATATCCAAATGTAGATTAAAATAACCAAGAATGTAAAATTCTGAATGAATAATTGCCAGATTTTCCAACATATCCTGAAAGTCTTCAACGAAATTTACAACTGACGATTATAATCACCAATAATGTAAAATTCTGAATGAATGGTTGCCAGATTTTCCAACAGATCCTGAAAGTCTTCAAAGAAATTTGCTGGGTGTCCTGGAGGGCGATAGATACAAACAACGTAAGCGGAGAAAGAAGAATCTGACATTTCAGCACAGATGGACTCAAAACTGAAGTATTCAGGGTTGGAATGTAATTTAACTTTGAACTGCTGTGATATTAGAAAGCCAACACCACCTCCACGGCCGACTAAACGTGGACAATGGAAAAAGGTGCAACCAGAAGGAGAAACGTCAGCAATGCATGCAGCTGTATCACGTGGTCTCAGTCAGGTCTCGGTTATAGCAAGGGTGTCTATTTTCTTTAAAATTAATAAATCACAAAATGAGGCAGTCTTATCTCGAATAGATCGAACGTTTGTAGTGGCCACAGATTCAGACTTACATCTCCTGCTTGTAATATAATTATTGCTAATTTAAATATTAGCGTAGAGCAGGGGATTGGCAATAACTCTCTATTATAACAAACACGAATACATTGCAAGGTATGCAAAATTTTAATAGAATTATTTATTCTAGTGTGATTAGGAAAAAGCACATTAAAATGATTAGACGTCAATGGTTTGTATAAAACAAAATCTTTATCCCTTACGGCAACAGAGCAGAACAAACAGAAAATACCCAACAAGAATACTGGTGACATAATTATGTCACACTATTATCATGTTCAGTAGAAATTAATAGAGCATAAAATGTAGCCACAGTACTAAAATACAAATGCTTAGCCATGGGTAATAATTAATAAGACAAAATGTAATTATTTATTGTTTAAGCCAAAATATCACTAAATAATGGGTAAATAATACAATAATTATATTATCCAAATGGTATGCACAGTCTATGTTAACACAACAGTCAGAACACGTCTAAACTAGTGGACACAGGACGTTGGTTAAATTATATTAATAAAATGACAGATATAGACATTTCAACGTAGAAAGGCGGATTGTAATAGTTACTATACAAAAATTAGTATGTATAATTATATATCATCTTCATAATAAATACTAAGGAATGTCAAGTCCAAAGCTAAGGCTGCGCCAAAGGCGTAAGTAAAAAACTAAATTACAGTTACTATGACAGTAGAGCCTCGATTTTAACAATAAAGCCTAATTTATTTCATTATAAAACCTTGAACCGGGGCCAACTCGGTCACTAAATTTAGATTTAAAGGCCTGTTAAGGGAGGGAGAACTATTTATATTTATTAAAATTCACTTATTAAAATTCAATTAGCCGCAGCCTTAGATAGGAAGAAACGAATTGCAGTGCAAATGCTTAGTAAATTGGAATCGGTTCACAAAGCGACTGCACCATGATTCCGTTTTCAACACCATTCTATTGTAATAATTTAAAAGGACAATACTAATCTAAAGGGCCAATAGAAAAACCCACAGACAGCATGTTTTGTAACTTAATCATTTAACAGTGTAGTTGGTGCAAAGGACTACATTTTGAAAACAAAACATTGTCGTCCGACGAAAGTGAGCAATAATAATTTTCGTGATCTTCGCCGTATTCGTCGGTATGTCATTTTCTGTTGCTAAGACTATTGCAACAGCGCTTGTTAGCAGCAGACTTGACTATTGCAATTCCCTCCTTTATAATATCGCTAGCAAGGATATCACAAAACGTCAGCGTGTCGAAAATTGTCTAGCAAGAGTAGTTACAAGATCTCCTCGTTTTTCTCGCTCTGTACCACTTTTGAAGTCTTTGCATTGGCTTCCTGTACGATATCGTATAATATTTAAGATCTGTACCATTACATACCAGGCACTGTCCAATAAGCAACCCTCTTATTTGCATTTATTGCTTACTCCTGTAAGAAAACCTATCCAGTTTCGATCATCTAGTTCTGACCTACTTTTTGTTCCTAGAGTCAACACTAACATTGGAACTAGGGCTCTTTCTGTTGCTGCACCAACTCTTTGGAATATGCTTCTCTTAGTGTTAGATCAGTTGAAAATATTGCAAAATTCCGTCGTCATTTAAAAACGTATCTTTACAACCTTGCTTACCCACCGTAGCTCCCTAGCGTCTTGACCCTTCTGTTGACAACTGGAAAACTACTTATGGATTTTGAGATTGACCAACCCTTTTGTTTTGATGCGCCTCTGAGCTTGGTTTCCAAGGAATTAGGCGCAATAGAAGTTATCTTATTATTATTATTATCATTGATATATTGGATAACGTTTTTTAAGTTGAAAGTGACAGGGCCGAAAAGTATTAAAATATGCATATAGTTTAAATATACTTAGCTTATGGTTGATTTATTGGTTCTGCAGCGCTTTACAATTTACATAATATTAAAAGTAATCTATTCAAAATAATTAGTATGCCATAATTGAACATTAGACGAAAAATAAATTTTGAAAGTAAACATTATGCCCCGCCCCCCTAACGACTAACCTCATTTGATGATGAAAAATACCAGTCCTCCGAGTATTCTGTATCGTGTCTTTATCCCCCACCCTATTGTAAAGTATTCGAGAAACCATTTTGCATTGACTTGTCCTAGAAGTCAGTCACCAAATCGGTCGTTATTGACTGTGTTTATGACACGTAGGATGTGCTTTGTGCGAGACACGTAGTCATAATACACGTCTAATATCCGCAAACTGAGCCGAGCTTTCTGCCGTCACTAACGGCGTCTATGCCGTAGTAAGTGCCCGGCGAGACGTCTGGCGTGACTGGCTTGTTTGCAATGCTTCCCACGACAGCTAGACGCGCCTGACTGAGTATATGACCCTTCTTTTTCAAACCCTCTCTTTCTTCCTGCAACAATAAAATAAGATGTGTGACATTCATCTCGAGTCTACTGCATAATAACAGTAGTTCTAAAAAGGCGTCGGATCGTGTAGAATATTGGAGGCAGAGGCTACCAAACCCCTTCAGCTTCAAACGCCTGGGGCTCACCAGTAACCTCCAACTGCATCCCCTTTCGAAATGTTGTGGGGCTAGACATATCTCCAGCCTCCATCAAGCAGGGACTCGTCAACTTGCCAGTTAACCCCCTCTTCCCCGTTTCCGACGCCTATGTTTCTATAGCGCATCAGTCTTCATTAACCCGAGAGTAGTTAGTTCGTGATTCAAATCACGAACTAACTACTCCCGAGCACCGAGGTACAATTAAACAGAATCGCGTAATATTTTGAAATGGGACGTATAATCATCATGAGAGGAAGGGTCAGTATTTACGATGGAAGTCGTATTTAAAAAAGACGTATTTTGATTTCTGCATATGTCAACTAGTTTCAGGTGAGTTAGGATGATGGAGAGTTTCGTTCCGGATTTTAGTTTGAAGTACAATACAGATAATGCGCTTTAAGCCTAGTGTTTGCCCACATCCCCCTTTGTGGACTGAGTTTTCCTAGTCCCAAGTGATGTTTGTATGGACGTCACTAACCTCAGTAATGCCTGATTCAAAACGTAGTACACTGGGCACGAGTTGATGATGAATTCGGGCGGAATCAGTCGCCTTGCCAATACTTCTTCCAAACATCATGTGTTGAATGGACACCTACAATGGCAGCCCATCGCATTTCATGTTGATTCTCCTCCGATATATAACTACGTACTTTCGTTTATACAAGGTATCCCATGTATGGGATAATTTTAGGCGCTCTCCATACTCTTTCTAGCCTATATATATCCGTCTTACGATATGGCGTCCCCGTTTGTATGTACACTGTACAAGTATTCTAAATTAGGCCTATTTCTTTATACAGCAGTACGATTATGTATTTTTCTTTATATGTTATATTTCTCCTAATTAAACTATAATTTTACTTCCATTTGAAGCTGCAATCCCGCACAGTTCTGAAACTTGCTTTTTATGGTAGTACCTATAACAGTACCCCCCATTATGTATTGTGCATCTTCGTTCCCATGTTCTTGTAGGAGGCATTTACATTTCCCAGAATTAAACATATCCCATTTTTTCATAGAAAAAGGCCACCATCTTGAATTTTCAATTGCATCGTTGACTGTATATGAAGAATCATCTTATCTGCTGTACCAAGCCGTGTCTTCTCACCCAGGCCGTATGTGTAGTGATGCGCGTTCCGCCGGCTGCTCCCGTCGCTAAGCGGACATCGCCGGCCGAGTCGAGGACCAGAGTAGGGCAGGTGGACGACATCGGCATCTTGCCGGGAACGATGAAGTTGCTGGGTGACGCTGGCACGCCAAACACGTTCACTGAGCCAGGGGTGGAGAAATCAGCCATCCCGTTGTTGAAGATGATGCCTGTTTTACTTCCTAAGACCATCGACCCAAAGCTGCAAAACAACAACAGAATGTGTTTTAGTGGAGCTCAGATAAATAAACGTTTTTTTTTAATCATATATGTGTAGAATACCTTGGATTAACCGTTCCCCTGCTTCGACGCCACAAGTCTCATTGAGCGTGTCTTTTCGTCGTAATGCATCGAATACTTCCGGTTAGACGTGGATACACGTGAACAGTAGCACGTCCGCCATCATCGTCCGCATAGTAATTCATTTGTGAGCCTTGTCAAATGAAGAATGGTGGTCAACAAGTTAACAGTTATCGTGCAATGTGAAGAACAAAGAACAAGACGGGCACACGATGAGTGGCAACTTCGGATGTTGGCTAATCAGCCGGGCTGTCACGACGCGGCCGAGACCGAGTTTCGAAGAGTGAGAAGTTGAAGTCGGTGACAGTGAAATATGAACCCACACACTTTTGAAAGACTACGCCGTGGATGAATGCTTCAGAATGCTATTTTAATATGTTGTGCTGCAATCAGTTTGAACGATAAGTGATAATTAATGCAACCCAGAATAAAAGAATGTCTAATGAAACGTCTTCCAGTTGCATACTCGGGCTGATAAGCCTAACCCAAGCGTAGGTAAGCGCTTAGTCCTTGCCTAGTATCTAGGTTAGGGTAGACAATATGTGATTAATAGTTACCCATTTTTGTTTCTGCTAATAATCCGTGGAACTTGTTTAGATTTCATTTAAACTCCTATACATGTAAAACTTATTTTGACACACCAGTATTTATATATATATGTGTGTGTGTGTGTGTGTGTGTGTTTGTGTGTGTGTGTGTGTGTGTGTGTGTGTGTGTGTGTGTGTGTGTATATAATACATATATATATATATATACATATATATATATATGTATTATACATATATATATGTATTATACATATATATATATGTATATATATATATATATATATATGTATATATATATATATATATACATATATATATATATGTATTATACACACCACACACACACATATATATATATATATAAACACTGGTGTGTCAAAATAAGTTTTACATGTATGTATATATATATATATATACATATATATATATATATAGTAATATATACAGGTAGTCTAATGCACGTGTTAACTAATGTAGAACTGTGCGTGTATGTACAAACAATGACATGATCAATATACCTATGTAATAATACAATATACCACCATTAACATTATAATAATCACATTTTAATATAGTGATTTTGTTTGATGTTTTTAAATAGTAGAATTAACGTATGTATTATGTCTTAAATGTAATTTATTTATTTATTTTACTTATTAATTAACATGTTTAATTGTCTTTTTTTTAACTTGACTAATTGTATAAAATGTACTTGTTGTGTTATTGTTTTAGTGCCTACGAGCAGGTATTTTAACCCAGATATATTATGGTATATTTCAAATATTTCAAATGCAGTTTACAAATATAAAAAATCCACAATAAACAACTTGATTTCATGCAGCTACAATCGTTTTAATAAATCATAGAAGTAAACATAATATCATTTTTGTTAGTTCTTTGACAACCGTTTTCATTCCAATTGTGCGTTCATGTGGGGAATACTTGTAATCCACTTGGAACATGTTCACAGGAAAGGGTGCGAAAGTCTCACAATGTTAAAAAATGACACATAGTCATGCTGGAAACATATTCATCAATTTTAAAATATGCATATATAATACAGCAACTGAGATATACATCAGGTGAACCTGAAACACAAATATGCATTGCACATTTTTTATTTTGTTCGATTATATTAATACACATTGACATTTGAACGTTGACAAGTTAAGTGTGTTAAATTAGCCATTTAAATAATTCCACATCGTCGTCCACTTCTCAGATGTTTGTACAAACTTACTAAGTATTGATGGTGCTGGTGATGGAGACGGCGCCTCCGTCCTGGGCCAACACGTTCAGGTGTGTTGTCCCCGGCACGTCAGGGCCTTCGTACGAACCACCGTAGTAAGACAGGTCCTGCGTCATCGTGTCGTTGATCAGTTCCCGGATGTTGGCCGCGTAATTGTCGTCTGTTAGGTTGGCGACAAGCTGCAAGTGTGACACTCACTTCAACACTTCACACACAATGCACACACGCACGTGAAGGTGCACGTATTAAATTAACAAAGACATCAAATGCCTATGTTGATTAGTAAGTCGTTAGTTTCTTATAGTTGGTGTCTATGCCAGGGAAAATAAAAGAAAATTAGAAAAAATACTTGAACTCACAGAACCAATGGACTCGATTTACACAAAGACATATACGGGTGATGCACGAAACCGTTTGAGTGTCACATCTTCTACTTACTACGCTACATCGCCCCAGAATACGTATATTCTTACTTGTGATATGTTGAGGAAGTCTTCATCGCCGAACTGCGAGCGTCGGGCGTAGGCAAACTTGAACGTCTCCGCAATGCGATGATACGTCAATACCCGGCCATTCAACGTTGACAATGTCTCGTTCGACCACTTGTAGCCTTCACAAGCAAATATACATATCGTCCATGAACTGTGATATCTGTAGTTATAAACTTAGTACTAATTGTGTTATTAATGAACTCAGACTATTATATTGCTAATGTCTCTCGGCACTTTCACTTGAACAGACTTTTGTATGTGTTTAAATTATGTTATTAACATATTCGTTTTGAAAGAGTGTAAAATTATTAAACTGTTTACCGTTACGAAACAAAACAAAATAGAAATATGTATGTGTTAGTGGATTTATATTTTACTCTAAAAGTATGCGTTAGTTACCAACAATGCATTACCAATTCATGTTCTGTATTAATAATATGTTATATTGATATTGGAATAAAGTGCTTAATAAGCGTTGCATTTCTATACGTTCTCCCTCTTCGTTTGAATTGTGATAATTTCCTGTTTTCATATTGGAAATATGGAACAAAAATTACTAAACATGTGAGATGACGATAACAGGACAACAGCTAGGAATCATATTTACCTTTCAGTATGTTCAATATGAAGAGATACACAGCGCCACTAGCGGGAGGGGGTGGAGAGAAGATGGTGAATGTTTCGTTATTTCTCCTCAGTGTGATGTTCAAAGGAGTTTTAATCTTCGTGGTGTAGTTTTCCAAATCTTCTAACGTAATGATGCCACCTAAAAATAAATGAAAAATAATATTTCCGGTACACGCGCAATTTTTTGCACAAGTATGAATATTCTGGTACAGTTACGAAAATGCGTGCGTACATGTGTGGTGTGCGTGTGTGTGTGTGTGTGAGTGCGTGCGTGCGTGCGTGCATACGTTTGTGGTGTGTGTGTGTGTGTGTGTGTGTGTGTGTGTGTGTGTGTGTGTGTGTGTGTGTGTGTGTGTGTGTGTGTGTGTGTGTGTGTGTGTGTGTGTGGTTTGTGTGTGCGTGTGTGTGTGGTGTGCGTGTATGTGTGGTGTATGTGTATGTTGAGTGTGTATGTGTGGTGGGTGTGGTGTGTGTGGTGTGTGCAACTGCGTGCGTGCGTTTGTGTGCGTCCGTACGTGTGTGGTGTATCTGTATGTGTGTGGTGTGCGTGTTTGCGAGTATGCGTGTGTGTATGGTGTGTATGTGTGTATGTGTGTGTGTATGGTGTGTATGTGTGTATGTGTGTGGGTGATGTATGTGTGTGTGTGGTGTGTATGTGGTGTTGTGTGTGTGGTGTGTGTGTGGTGTGTGTGCGTGCGTGTGGTGTGTGTGTATGTGTGTGTGTGTGTGTGTGTGTGTGTGTGTGTGTGTGTGTGTGTGTGTGTGTGTGTGTGTGTGTGTGTGTGTGTGTGTGTGTGTGTGTGTGTGTGTGTGTGTGTGGTGTGTGTGTGTGTGTGTGGTGTGTATGTGGTGTGATGTGTGTGTGTGTGGTGTGGTGTGTGTGGGTGTGTGTGTGTGTGTGTGTGTGTGTGTGTGTGTGTGTGTGTGTGTGTGTGTGTGTGTGTGTGTGTGTGTGTGTGTGTGTGTGTGTGTGTGTGTGTGTGGTGTGTGTGGTGTGTGTGTATGGTGTGTGTGGTGTGTGTGTGTGTGGTGTGTGAGTGTTTGTGTGTATATGTGTGTGTGTGTGTGCGTGCGTGCGTGCGTGCGTGCGTGCGTGCGTGCGTGCGTGCGTGGATGTGGGAGGGGTGGTGTGTTAACTTTGTCCTTCTAGACGGATTCTTTCTCTGATGCCTTTCATGGATTAATCAGAATCTAATTTTTGAAAAATTATTCGATATTGGGCAATGCATCGGTTCCTACCACGAACAACGTGTCGACGCTTTACGTTCATTTGCAATTTCTGAACTTAGATGTGCCACCATCATTTACCTCGCTCCTGTAGTTCGCTGACGATGTCTTTGGCCAAGGAACCGGTGTAGAATGAGTTTGGATCATCAGCTATCCGCCGAAGTGTTCGTGCTAAGAGAGGTCGTTTTACGATGTCTCCCTCCTTCTTCAATGTGCCGTTGTCATTGACAAATACCCGCCTGCATCGAACAACGACTATCTTCTAAGGCTAGGATAATATAGGGCTAATGCACGGTTTTGACAAATCAGTATAAATTTCATGAACATGTGATGACGGCACTTCGGCCACATTCTGTTCATGGATGAAGAGACGCTATCAAACCGAGCTAAATCCTCATATTTCAAGACAGATGGAGAACATTCGATTTTGCTGCTGGTGTGAGATTGTAAATGGATTCCCATGGTAATTGGACCCCAGATCCTTTACCATTTGTGGGGAATGTCGACACTCTTGTGAACACGTAATTGTTTCTATGTTTATAAATTATGCTTTAAAACGATGGACAAACTCCGTTTAATATATTACAAACGTGTACATAATTTCTTAATAAGCCCCCCTTGACCTTATCAAATAATAGATTACACCAAGATACAACATCACGACATAATCAGTGACGGAGGCATACATTGATTTTTATGATATAAAGTTAATTTTTAATTGATTCTGAATGATCTTTAGGAGTCCAAATCTGACGGCAACCAGACGATACACCTTGAGCGATTTTTTTTTAATTGGAAAATCAAAATAATCAATAAAACACGAAGTTTTGTGTAAAACCTTAGGTGAGGGTCCTTCCTGATGACATCACCAAATCGGCGAATGGCGTAGGCTAGAGAATACACAACGGGAGTTCCTTCCTCACAGAGCCGGATAGAGGGGGTAAAGAGGTCCCTCCAATCCGCTCGTCCAAACATCTGCCACGCCGTATACAGGCCTTTCACTTCTCCTGGCGTGGCGACGGCTAGACCTCCTGCAGAAAAGCCGAGGAATGGAACATTTGTAAACATAAATATTGCGTGATTATATAGTTCGTGCGTGTGTGCTTGTGTGAGTGAGTGAGTGAGTGAGTGAGTGAGTGAGTGAGTGAGTGAGTGAGTGAGTGAGTGAGTGAGTGAGTGAGTGAGTGAGTGAGTGAGTGAGTGAGTGAGTGAGTGTGAGTGAGTGGGAGTGAGTGAGTGAGTGAGTGAGTGAGTGAGTGAGTGAGTGAGTGAGTGAGTGAGTGAGTGAGTGAGTGAGTGAGTGAGTGAGTGAGTGAGTGAGTGAGTGAGTGAGTGAGTGAGTGAGTGAGTGAGTGAGTGAGTGAGTGAGTGAGTATGAGTGTGTGCGTGTGCGTGTGCGTGTGCGTGTGCGTGCGTGTGTGTATTTTAATCGGATATCGCTACAACCAGTTTTTCATTGTTCCGCTTCGGCAGATTGTAAAATAGAAGTTGTTCTCCTCTGTACCTGTGAGTGACGCTTTCGAATTGTTGACAAACATATCACGATGGGCGGCAGAAGGGGCGGTTTCACGAAACAGGATGTTAACCAGCACCTTTTCTTTCCCATTTCTTGGTCTACAACGTACACATTGTATATTGATGTTATTTTACTACTGGGAATACACGGTTGATGCGCCGCAGTGTGGCTGCTCCGGGAATCTGCGTGTAAAGTAGTCAAATATGTCATGGTTTTTAATTGTATAAAGTGTTCGTGTTTTATATACTGAATTGTGAATATCCAAGGAATATATGCTGGACATTTGCAAATCGTTCGTGTCGTGGATCTTCAGTTTTTATCGACTTTTATATTGACTTTTATTCTTGAGGCGTGGTAGCTGTGATTAACCAAGCTTGACCGGAACCGGTTTCCAACCTGCATTACCTGGACGTCTACGTTCAGCCTGCCAGCGACCGGCGAAGCATGTCGTTGTCCAGGACATTCTTCTCGGCCTACGACACTGCCGTCAACCGCCTAACCAACCGTGGACAACAACAATACAAACGCTGAACTTGTGCCGACCACCGATCAGGCGCGGGACATCAGCCGAAACGAGGCGTAATAGGGCAATAACCACACTTGGGTCGTTGAATGTGATACCTGGTATTTGTAAACAGCGCGGTGTCAACAAAGCAAATCTTACTCAAGTAACACTTGAAAACTGTAGTACGAAATCCATCGCCAGTCATTATACTCCAAATGTGGCTCTGGTTAACGCTAGATCCCCACGCAATAAAGCGATCTTGAGCATAAATGGGATGTGCTGGCAATCACAGAAACGTGGCATAAGAAGAACGGAGACGATGGTATAATAGCCGAAGTAACCACGCCCGGATATACACTCCAACATGTCGCTCGTGCTTCTGGTCGTGGCGGTGGAGTGGCAATTGTGCATCGCGCTACATACACAACAAAATTGGAACCAAAGTTATCTTTAACAACCAGTGAACTATTTCGTTCGCAGTTCGTTAACCCGCATTGTATGAAATTCAACGTGTGGGTTGTCTACCACCCCCCGGTATCAAGTAAGACATCCGGGTTAACATCGGACTTTTATATCGAACTCGAACACTTATTCATCGAAGCGTCTATATAATGTCGTACCCACCATCATTGTTTGGGATTTCAATATCCAGGTTGATAACGAAACTAAATCAGAACCTCTACGTGATTTTCTTGAGTCGTTCAACCTAACTCAACATATACTTTCACCTACGCACACTAGTGGACATATCCTGGATCTTGTCGTCAGTAATAGTAACAACAACCTCATCTCTGCTGTCACAGTTATTCCAGATTCAATTTCTGATCATCATCGTATTGAAATTGCAGTAAACGCACTGGAACCACCTTATATGGTATCGACGACTGCAAAACGTAACTTTCGGGACACTGATAACAGTGCACTGAGAGACGAAATAAAATATGTTTGTGCTGATATGACATCGTGCTGTAAAGATTTACAATTGGGTGAATCAGTGGCTACGTACAACACCAACTTAACGAAATATCTGGATAAACACGCCCCGTGGCGCACTGTACGCACACGAAACAACACGACCCACCCATGGTACGACGCAGACATTGACGATGCCCGTGAGAAGAAACGGAAATTGGAAAATCTTTGGAGGAAAACCAAACTTGAAATTCATCGCCAGTTGTACATCACGTCACGTCACGTGATGAATGCAATGCCTTAATACTGGAGAGAAAAACATTATATTTTCAAGATCGTTTAGAAAACGTTAACAACACTATGTTTCGTCTGGTGAGATCTCTTGGTGATAACAATTCCCAGCTACATCCGGAATTCAGCTCGGCAGTGGAAGGATGCGAACTATTTTCGCATTTCTTTAGTGACAAAATCAATAAATTGATGTCAAGCTTACAACTTGCACATCAACTGATCTGGCTACGTGTGATGAAAAGCAATGTTTCGCAGATCCTATACATGTCTTCCAGCCTACAACAGCCGAAGAAATCACAACAATTGTTGCTACCACGAACAAAACTTGTGTGGTAGATCCTCTACATGCCAACCAGCTGAAAGACAATGCCTCCAGTCTTGTGTCCATTGTAACACTGATCACAAATGCAACTCTTGAAGACGCGGTCATGCCTACAATGCTTAAGCAGGCTATTGTTCGCCATTTGTTAAAGAAGTCATCGCTTAACAAAGACGTCTTGAATAACTATCGTCCAGTGAGTAATCTCACACATTTGTCTAAAGTAGTTGAGAAAGTAGTGGCGCTTAGAATATCCACACACGTCTCTAATCAGGGAATGAATGACAGCTACCAATCGGCGTATCGAAAACACCATTCGATGGAAACGGCTTTACTATATGTTACCAATGCCGTGAAATCAGCCATGGACAGCAAACAAAGCACATCACTGGTTCTCATCGATTTTAGTGCAGCTTTTGAGACAATTAACCATGCCATCTTAATTATACTACTACGATTGCGCTACGGCTTTGTTGACAAAGCATTAGACTGGGTGGTCTCGTACCTGCAGGGACGGACTCAGCGCGTCGTAATTGGTGACACATTTTCGGATACAACTCCTCTGACGTCAGGTGTCCCGCAAGGCTCCGTCCTAGGCCCACTGCTCTTCTCGTTGTATGTGCAACCAATTGGCGAGATCATCAAAAAACATGGCTTTTGCTACCATCACTACGCAATTCTACTCCCACTTTGATCTCA
>CM034539.1:19727119-19807119 GCA_020002185.1 Paraescarpia echinospica | reverse complement strand
GTCTGCGGGATCGTCTGGGGTCTACAATTCTCACATTTTCGTGGAATAATACCTTTGTTTTCTCCTAACGCTTATAATGTAGGAACACCACAGGTCCTCTGAGACGTGTCAATCCATTCCGGATCCCAACGACTTGTTAGTGTGAGTCGTCCTTCGGCTTTGATGATAACTGTGTCACCGGGTGAAATTTGTTTTGCATTCACCTTCCTAGCCAGTCGCTCTCGATTGTATTTGCGGCTTTCTTCGGTCATTGCTCGTGCAACCTGAAGCGCCGTCGCTAAATCGTCTAACCTGTTACCAAAAGCTTGTTCATTGGAAACACGTACGCAAAGATTTTCCATTGGCATTCGCAGTTTTCGTCCTGTCAGTAGGAAATGTGGAGAATACCCATTCGTGGCAGATACACTGGTCGTGTATGCCAGTAATGCATCGTTTATAACATCTTCCAACGTGCTTGGTTGATTGTTTACGGCTTTCTGAATTGTTGATCAATTTATTAAAATGTTCAAGTTTTCAATTCGATTGCGGTGCTCTATGCCCATCTGTTCCAAATACTTCTCAAATTCTAACGCAGGGAATTCGGCCCAGCAATCGAATAAAAATACTCCTGGTACGCCGTGACGAGAAATAAACCCGTTTATGAAAGCATTCCAGACATTCTCATTAGTTTTAGATGGAATAAAAAAAAACATTCGGCGTAACCTGTGCAAAAATCTATCGCCGTCAGAATATATGTATTTCTTCGCGGTGACTCGACCAAAGGTCCTACCTATCAAATCGACTGACACAATTTGTATTGGATAAGTCGCTATTGGCATTTCACCCATTGTATGTCTGCCGGGTGCCAGTTGTGCGTCGTGCATACAGGGCATTTTCGAAGCAGTTTTCTAACCATTGGCATAGCCAGAGAGGGGGGCCAGGGGGGTCATGGCCCCCAGTCCCCGAAAATAGGAGGGTAGGGGACTGGGGACCTATAACTGGTTGCCTGATTCATAGTGACAAGGTACAGAGGTTATATGGGTGCCTGTGTAGGACTTCCAAGTCTTTGGCAAAGAAATGTGTCATCATTCAAATAAATGGGATTGAGTTACCCAAAGTGGAGGAATCCGCCGTTTCTTCCATAGGCGATAAGCATCCAGCAGGCTGCAGCCCAAGAGGAGACAGGGCAACGAAAATATCATCATTCACAATGTGCTTGATGGCTAATGCCTAAATCAACACAAGGATGCAAAAAGATAGTTGCCCGGCAAGACGATTAGTTACTGGACTAAGATCAAGTTGCATGTTGCGGACAAAGCATTATATATATCTAGTCGATTTTCTACTGAGAAATCGGAACTTTGTATCGTGAATTTATTAATTTTAAAAAGCGACAACGTTACACATGACACGGGCATTGTTCTGAAGCTCAATCGACGCCGCGGTAAGGATTTGTTGTGAAGTTATTGGTTGAACGCCAGCATCTCATCACACGCACACGCACACGCACACACACACACACACACACACACACACACACACACACACACATACACACACACACACACGCGCGTAGGAATGTATGTTGCCTAGTGGACAGTGTGTGACTAATTCATGTCGTTCGTTATTCCATGTAAATCGTACATGGTTTCATGTCAGTTCTGTCAGGGGTTCTGCAATTTTAGCGTAGATAGGTAGGCTGGTCCTGTAATAATTACACATGCCTAGCATTGATCCGACCTCTTTCACAGTGGTTGGGGGTTGTAATTTTGCGATAGCTGCTACTTTGTCTAGATATATCTGAAAGCCATGCTTGTTTAACACGTAGCCTAAAACCTTTACTTCTGGTAGGCCAAAAGCACATTTCGTGGGTTTTAGCTGAAGTACTGCCTCTGTGAGTCGGACAAAAACTAGCTGTATGTGCTTAACATGGTCTTCCTCGTTTTTGCTATAGAGCAAAATATCGTCAATGTTACTTACTTATTGACTTATTGCTCCCGTAACCCGCCTGGGTCATAAGGACGCTGCATTGCTGGATGTTTCACCAGTCGACGCTAATCTTCGCAATTGTGTGCTATTGTCTGAGTTTTGCGAAGGTCTTCCCAGTCCATTCTGCAATATTGTCTGACCATCTTTTCCTCTGTCTGCTTTTCCCCGGCACTGTTCTTTGTATTATTGTTTTTGTGAGCCCGCTTGATCGTGTTACATGACCATACCATCTCAGTTTCCCCTTTTGTGCTGTGGTCAGCAGGTCTTCGTAATGACCCACATGTTGAAAATGATTTCATCGTTGGTGATGTGGTCAGTGTAGGAAATACCGAGGATTCTTCGGTAGCATTTAATTACCAATGCAGCAATTCTTCTTTGTAGTTCCGCTATGAGGGTCCATGATTCGCATGCATACAGAAAGATGGAAAGGACCAGTTTACGTACTAGATTAAGTTTGGATTTCAGTGCGATGTTCTTGTCTCTCCAAACTGGTTTCAATCTCGCCAGTGCTGCTAATGTTTGCGCAGACCTTGCAAGGATAGCTGCTCGATGGTGTGTATTAGTTTTGACCAATATTATAGTTCTTCATTGTCGCCTATAGTGCGGCATTCCACACCCTGTCAAATGCCTTCTTAAAATCAATGAAGACATGGAATAGTTCCTGTTGCAGGTATTTCTCACCCAGAACACGAAGATTGAATATATGTTCCGTGGTGCTTCTTCCACTGCGAAAGCCCGTCTGTTCTTCGGCGATGATCTCTTCTACTTGTGGTTTCAATCTGTTCAAGATGACTCTCAGCATCTCTTTGCTCGAATGGCTAATGAGGCTGATGGTTCGGTAGTTTTGACATTGTTGTAGGTTGCCTTTCTTGGGGAGAGTAATTATCAGTGATCGAGTCATAATGTCCCATCTTTCTCTTATTCAAAGGCATACGATACGCTTTCTGGCAACCTCGGATTACAACGCTATATGTTGACGAAATACAGTTCATTGAATCACAGTTGAATCAACAGGACAGCCTGTTGCAAATGCTTAGAGGGTTAGTCTTATATTCTCCATTCCTTTTCCCTTTTGCTTAGAAAACATCACCCTTTTTCTGGATTAACTTGTTAATTTCAGCATCTCCCGTTTCAGGGGAAATCGGACCGATGCTGGAATAACCTTGTTTTGCGTGTGGCTTAAGTGGCCATTTAGTGTTGAACCATGTCAACTCATTCTTGTACATGTCACTGACAGCTCTCCCTTGCCTTAAGGAAGGATCCCGATATAATTATTTCATGTGGCAAATCATCTCAATTGGAGATGCAACTCCTGCAATAGTTACCTGCGTTTTCCTACAAACCTACAAACCTTTAAAAATACACCACCTAAATCTTGTAATGGCGTCGCATGTTCTAAATAGAGCATTCTATGAGTCCTGATCACAATCATTGCTAAAATATCACGTCTTAGGAGCGAGCAACTAGCGCCCGTATCGATCAAAGCGGTTACCTTAATACCCGATACAACAACATTACAAGTCGGACGTCCGCTTACATGCGTGTCATGCGTCCCTGAGACGTCATCACGTTTTCCGGATGCTGCTTGAAACGGCCGGACTGTTCTTGTTTACAGTCTCTCGCGATGTGACCATGGAGTCCGCATTGGTAACACTGCGCGTGTCGGATTCGCGTAGGTCGACGGCCTGTCATCTCTTACCATTGTTGATGCTCGGGTAGCTTTGCTGTTTATCTCGAGTTTCGCTAGTTTGGTTGACAGACGGGCAACGGTCGCTGTCAATGCGTCCATCTGGCTGGCCGACACGGTGTCGGGTTTCCGTGTATTTATGATGCCAAATTCCATCGGAAGTTTCTCTCGTCCAAGTCGCTTGTAAGCGTCGCTTCGCTCACAAAATCTCGTAACAGCCGTAATCGCTTCCTCGATATTCACATGATCGGTTTGCTCTGCAAGTTTCCTTGCCAGTTCATCAGAGGCTAACCATCGGGCGAAACTTTTAATCAAAATGCGCTCTTGATCTGGGCCTGTATGCATGTAAGCCGAATAAAGTTAAACGCGGATAGCCGCTATTCGCAGATAGCTATTCGCGTTTAATTTCTGTTTACATTTCGTATGCCCAAGTCATAAATACGGCCGTGGATAGCTATCCGGTCGTGTTTAGCCATATAACTATAAGGAAGTTTTGGCAATGTCAAGGACATGAGTAAAACGCGCAAACGCCAATGTACGTTAAGAGTGCGAGTACCTTATTGTTTAAAAACAGCATATTTTACGTAAACATGGCTTTAACTTGTCAACTATGGATAATGTTTTTAAAACTAACATTAAAGCACGTTTTAGCTCACAGTGTACGTTGCACCGAGCAACGATGTTTGGAATGGAGCCTAGATGTTATGGTTTTATTGAATAACAATATATTTTATTATCTGCACCCTGGACACACAATGGACATGTATTCGTGATACCAAGGTTTATTTGGTGTTGTTTTAGTCTGGCAGCTTGTACCTGTTTACCGACAACATCGTAGTTGTAAATTATTCCGGTGAATATAGTGACCCCAGTAACACATATACGCCGACATTGTTATATTTGATTATATCCCTTCTTCTTAGTCTTGTCGTTGACAAATTCAGGCTAAGCTTGACAGTTGTATTCGAATTTGTGTTCCATCAATATGTTGGGCGCACTTCGTGGATCTGCGCAATCTCCAGATGCGCTGGAATATGCTGCGCAAACCTCAGATCTAACATAACAGTAACCTAAATGGAAAGCGGCATCAGCAGGCAACAGGACAACGGTGTTGACGTTGTTGTGGCAAACATACTCCGCAAACATATAAATTTAAGACAGAGCGTTGCTTCCGATGTGGCAAAACGGGTCACATCTCAAAAATGAAAGTGTGTAAAGGCAAATTCCGTGACTGGGGAAGCAGCCGAGGCATAGGATGACCACTTCGCACTATACAGCACTTGCACTGTGGATGCACTGAGGAGCAGTGGCATCATAGTGCTCGTGTACATTGACGGCTCCAAGTTTTACATGCAGCTAGACACAGCAGCAGATGTGTCATTTGAGTCACCTGCCACTTCAACGGGCTCGTATTATCTTGAAGACATACGACAATCAGAAAGTTGAACTGGCTGGTAAGATCATGGTGACAGTCAGTGCAAAATGAAGATAAACAGGGGCATAATTTGCCGTTGATTATCACAAGAGTACATATATATATATTATATATGTATGTATACATATATGCGCACTGTATATATGTATAGATATATATATATAATATATATATAAATAATATATATGCACCACATAGCCAGATAGGTGCTACTTATCTATATTGCTGAGTGAACTGAAGCAACGCGGATTGAACGAAATCGTCTAAGTTTCGAAAGGGCATCAGAGGATTCGAACCCGGAGTATCTTGATTAACAGTCCGATGTTGTAATTACTGCATCAACTTACACCAATGGCGATGTCTATCCACTGTTGGCTAGTCGTACGATAACACTGATTTCAAAGTAAACAAAAACCATGTTTGTTTTATACACAGTAAAGCATTTAGTCATGCAGAATGCGGTTGGTGGCACAGGACATAACTTTAACTTACGTTGCAATCTGTGTGCATATTTCTGCGTCGCTGCTTATGGCTGCGTAGCGATACTGGGCGGAGATGGAGCGATTTGACTGCTTCGTGGACGATTTGTGCTCGGCGCTGGATGGTTGTCGGGTTTGAAAGACTAACGTTAACGTTACAGTCACAGCCACAATAGCAATGACAACCAGGCCCGTTGCCACCGGCATGGAGCGTTTTGTGCATCTGTACGTAGCAAATGAAATATGTTTATTTCCTCAAAACATATTACAGAACCAACAAAGCAAGTCGAGGTGATTGCGCGTTTTTAAATAATGAAATTTAGTTTGAGAAGGTGGAGGGGGCATAGGCGGACCCAGGAGGCCTGGGGGTACGTGCGTCCCTAGACCTTTGTAATTTTGCGTGCCTGTAGACCTTTTCGAATAGGCCCCCGTGACCGTGCCCCCTACACCGTTTCAAATATGCCCCCGTTCAGATTTAGGTGAAATTACGGCGACGCGACGGCGAACATTTTTCGACGGCCCCCCGTGTTCAGCGGAGGAGTTGAATTTATGGCGGCGCGGCAGCCAAACAATTCTACTACACCATTTGGTTCGGCCGCCAGGTGAGGTTTTTGTGCCCCCCAGGCACGCTTTCCGGATCCGCCTCTGGGGGGATATAAGATTTCGCCAATGGAAACGGAGTGCACCCATCACCCTCTTGAGGCTTATCAAAAATGTCCAGCTGACCCTACAGGTTCTGATGTTCACAAAATCCACTATGACCCATAAAAACCTCCAATCGCACCCCCTTTTAAGGCCAAAATGAGGGGTGTAAACCCCACACACCCTGGATTCGCAAAAATATAGCCAACTACCCCTCCCCTATAGGCGCTGAATTGTTCATGCACTGGCTAAACTCGACACGCAACGTGCATATGCGGGTCACCATGACATATGCTGTGATGACCGCATTAGTATTCAACAACGTTCCTGTGTTTGCTTACATTAGCCTATTTTAATATCTTGTCTTAAGGCAGTTTAGTAGTACTAGCAAGGGCAAAGGGTGGGGAAAACCGGGGTCAATTCAAATCAATTGCGAACGCATTATATTTGTTTGATGGAATCAAATTTTGTTTTCTGGGACCAGTAGAGGGCCGCGTGTTTTCTGGGGCCAGTAGAGGGCCGCGTGTTTTCTGGGACCAGTAGAGGGCCGCGTGTTTTCTGGGAGCAGTAGAGGGCCGCGTGTTTTCAGGGACACATGAGTTGGTCTGGTGTGCAAATTGGCGTTGGATTATTCAAAATAGCAAATCCTGGGAAAATTAATTCGGTTGTTTGGCTTTTCAATGGTTCAATCAGATTTCATTTGCTGGGACATGTAAAGAGCCAACTGTATTCTCATTGCTGTAAGCAAATTCTCATTGGTTCTATCAGAAATAGTCAATCGTGACAAATAATTTTGGAACATTGGCCAAATCAAGAATCAATATACCTTGTCCGCAGTGCATGAGCAGTGCGCGTGCGAGAACGGTTGCGGGTCCGCTCAGCGGCGAGTTCCAAGATTTGCATTGATTCAGATGAGCCTCCAGACAGTGGTCATGCTGCAATCGTTTTTGTTATGAAACCGGATTCCACCAATCAATACAACTGGATCAGGATTTAGATGAAGTGTCACAGATGGTACGTATATGCATTTCACTTCTCTAGTACAAAAATAACCACTTTAGTCCACAATTCAAAATTGTCCATAAAATATCCAGATGCGCTTTCATCGGCGTCGGCCGCCGTTGTGACGGGACCTGTGTAATTTACCATTCAACCGTTATACCTTTCTCTGTTAAGATTAAATCAGGTTATGAAACTGGAA
Organism: Paraescarpia echinospica; assembly: GCA_020002185.1. NCBI lineage: Eukaryota > Metazoa > Annelida > Polychaeta > Sabellida > Siboglinidae > Paraescarpia > Paraescarpia echinospica. Next base: position 19,799,707 of record CM034539.1, on the reverse strand, counting down.
GATCTAATATCGGTTTTGATAATGCAATATGTTAAGGTCCATTATTCTGACCTGTTATCAAGATGTAGTCGATTTTGTTCACAACAACATGGGTTGTTTACAATGTGCTACGAGCACGTGGTGCCAGCCGCGGCGTGGCACAGGGAGCACCCCGTTGCCTGAGTGGCCCAATACATTGTATGTAATAATTCCACATCAGATGGTTTGGGCATCATTGGTAGACTGACACTCATATTAAATGTGTAATGTGTTTACTCAATACCTTAATAATATACATGTACATATGGAAATGCTGTAGTTATTTTTCTAGGTGTAATTAATAACATTTTTAGTTCTTCCAGACATGGACAGAAAAGGACAGCCATTGTATCATTGACCTCTCTTACTGCAAGCATTTGATAAAATGTTCAGCGTCAACATTTTCACAGTTCAACAAATGTAATACTTTCTATTTCCTGTGCTGCTGGAACATGCCAGAAATGTGTGCAATGTGTTTAAAGGAACATAGTTAGTTCGTTTTTATTTTAATATACTGTTATATATATATATATATATATATATATATATGGTATTTATTATAACGTATTGACAGCCTAAATGTTTAAACGACGCAGAACCAACTTTATAATTTAACCGTTCAATGTCTATAAGAATCACTGCGCTGCCAATCAAATCACCGCGCTATCACTCAAATCACCGCGCTGTCACTCAAATCACCGCGTTGTCACTCAAATTCCCGAATAGCGAGCTCGGATAATTCCTAGGAAGGCAGTGGCCTGATAGGAGCGCAGCTTCAAATGTCAATACGCTGTCAACATGGCTTCCATGCAAATCGACGATCCTTTGGTCGATGTAAGTTGTACTATGACTTGTCATAAATATTCCGTTTGTCATTGTGTATGTGAAATTAACGTTGTTTTACATCGTGTTAATGCAATGAATGTTATCGACAAGACACGTGTGCGTTAATGACATTCTGTATTATATGCACTTTAGTTTTGTACATCAATAACTAATCGCGTCCGGTCGTGTTGTCAGTTGAAGGCAGGCCAGAGACGTAAATGAAATTAATGATCTAATACCAGCTAGCAGTCACTTGTTTTGGTGTCTACGATGTAGTTATAAACATATCATACAGTGTGTGCGTGCATATGTAGTTCCATTAATAGAATGCATTGGTTTTGACTACGACTGGCGAATGATCAGCTGGCCCGTGGCGTTGGCGTTGCGTTATTTTTTGGGGGTCCGTTTTTCTGCCAAGAATTTGTTTTAATGTATATTGAGTCGGGGAGTTGGATAATTTCCCGGGAGGAGGTTTTTGTTGAAAAATTTTCCTGAGAAGTTTTGTTGGAGATTTTCCCAGTTGATAAGGGAGGACTGGAGGGTAGGAGATTTTCCTGGGCGGGGGAGTATTTTTATATATTTACATGGTCAATATGAGAGTAATGTCAGATTTTCCGTATCGATTGTGGGACAGTGTTGACGATTTTCAAAGTCAAGGGGTAATGTCCAATGTCTTAAAGTGTTTACCATTGAAACCCTTGCCTCAGCGGAAGGGGGTATGCACCCATTGCACACCAAGCCTGCGAGAGTGATAACCGTGGTGAAATAAAAATAACTCGGACACCAAAGTTTTTATTGAGCACCACGATCGTCTGTGTACGTTGGTGTCCAGGCTTATGACTGCAAAACCAAATGTTCTACTAAGTATTCCCACTGTCACTGTTAAAGCAGTTTACATACTAAGTGTTATTGGTATACAAATATTTAGTATCATAACATTATCCTTTCCCTCACAGAGTTTGAGTTAAAGAGCTGCAGAGGTGGAACAAGGTGGACTACATTGACGGGGTGCAGCGAGAGGAAGGGGTATGAGGAGAGGGTATGGCCGAGGAAGATTGTGTCAGTGACCAAAACATACTGCGCTTTTGTATTTATATGATACTACACCTTTTTAATAACAATTAAATACAACTGAGAAAATATTGGTGTTCTGTGTTGATAAACATTTGAAGATTTTTTAATCCATGTGCTCTGGCAAACAACCACTTCACGTAAAATGCCCCTGAATGGAATAAATGTAAAACAATAGTGTCTGTGTGTTTGTGTGTGTTTGTGTGTGTGTGTGTTTGTGTGTGTGTGTGTGTGTGTGTCTGTGTGTGTTTGTGTGTGTGTGCGTGTGCGTGTGCGTGTGCGTGTGTGTGTGTTTGTTGCGTGATTAAAATATTACGTCAATAACATTAACATTTCACAAACAAATAAAAGTTAATAATACACATCATGAAGGGGAAACAACACGTTTTCTATTTTTGTGTTACTCATTTGCACAAACATCAGCACAGTTTTTGAATACTGTAATATATATCACAATGGATCCGTTGACAAATATATTGTAAATGTCACTGATACGGACATTTATCCGGATATATCAAAAATGTGTAAAGTCAGATTTTGGTAAAGTTAACATTAATAAAAATAACAACCTAGTTATTCACTGCTTAATACTGCCTTCTGAGTTAAGCTTCTATTTGCAAAATTGTCCGTCATCAGGTTTGGCAAGTGAGAAAAATAATTATACGGATATTATTATTATATGGCATACGGATATTATTTTTCATATTTTGCACTGTGTTATCTAGAAATTAGATATAATGACAACAATGTTTACATGACATTGACAAAAATGACATGTAGCTTGTTGGGCATGTTTATTTATGGGATATTTGTATTAAAAAGATGAACTATGTCGGAACGCAACTAAAACTAAAATAAATTTTGACACATTAATTACAAAACAATGTTTGTAAATGTGTTGATTAGACACAGAATGACTTATAAGTAAATGCTGAATACAGAAATATTTTATAGTATAAAATAGTAGTAATATGTTAGTTTTTACTTTTTGTATGTTACTTTTTCCAGTAACCAATTGAACTGGTCTGCCTGTGAATAATAGTGTAATGTGCATAATGAAGTTGAGGTTCTCTGTAATTTTATTTAATGTAATATGTCATACAAAAATGATATGAATGTAACAATCTGTGTTAATTTCTCTACAGCACAATTGCCAATGTGTGTACCAGTAATTGTCTGATATGCTTAACTGTCCTGTGTTACTTTCTGCATGAGGTCAAATAAGTGGACCACTTGCTGGGAGATTATAACATTAGTCCATCCACAGGCATCCTGCTTGACTAACTGACTATAGATGTGGCAATATACAGCTGGCCAAAAGGATCCTGTAATTGACACCAAGGTGTCAAAATTCACAGACAGTGACAGCACAGTGCACTGATGCTTGACTATGTGTATACATAATGTTAATTGAACATTACCTCAAGAGGGGTTCCAAGTCATTCTGATGACATTAATTGTTGTGTTCTGTTGCTTTAACAGTGTGCCTTTAATGTACTTGATCAGTTGACGTCATGCAGTCTAGCTCTGGGATGAAACGTGGCTCAGCCATGATGCTGTATTACAATCTGTTCAACGTTACGATAGTCTGGTGTTGTTTGTGATATTTTCGTGTTATCGACATAACATAATTTGTCGACGATGATTGGATAAGCAAGTTTACCGCCCCCACAAGCGTTTCTCGCTTCACCAGGCGAGCCCACGGTGCCATGGAATCGATGGTACATGAATTTCCAGACATATCTTGTGGCCAGCGGCCTTGACGGCGCAAATGTAGCCGAGGCCCGGCGTCGAGCCATACTGATCCACTGCCTAGGAACAGAGGGGCAGCGAGTGTTCGCTTCATTGGCAAACACGGTCACGTACGACAATTCCGTAACAGCGTTACGGAATCATTTCGGTCCGAAGAGGAGTGTCATGATGGAGCGATATGTGTTTCGCCAACGCGCACAACGTCCGGGCGAAAACGTTCAAGCGTACATAACGGCGCTGTGTGAACTGGCAGTGAACTGTAGTTTTGGGGATCTCACAGAAGAACTAATTCGTGATCAGTTGATAGAGAAAACCAGCAATCCGCGAATTAGAGAACGATTGCTAATGGAACCGAACACTCACATTAGCCATAGCCCTAACACAGGCGTCTCGTATCGAAGTTGCTGTGACCAGAAGCACACGCATTCAGAGACAGGATGAACCTGCGTCAAGCAAGTGGCAACTGTGGTTATAACTCTCATGCACAGGAAGTCCTAGATGCCCTGCCATAGGACAGAAATGTCGGTTGTGCTCCAAAATTAAACATTTTCAGAAATGTTGCCGGTCTGCAAATCGGGGTACCGTCGGCAAATTCACCAGTCGGACAAAACTGCTGAACCAGATACAACGATCTTCACCGTTAACACAGTGAGCGGAGCATCGAAACCATTTTAGTAATGGACACAGGGGCAAAGGTGACAATTATCAGCGACTCGGTGTACAGAAAACATTTCCAGGCGTATCCCCTGAGCAAACATGACAACACATTATCGACATACGACGGTACGGAAATTCCATTGAATGGGATTGTCCACCTACCAGTGACATACCAGTCAGAAACTAACGAGTTTCCCATTCTATGTCACACAGACCGGATCTAGCCTAATGGGAATAGATTTGTTCAACCGTCTCGGGTTCACAGCCACAAGGAATTGCACTGCCATTCAGTCAGTTGGCACTGTTGCTGCCTTTCCCACAGTGTTCTACGGGTTTGGGAAAATTGCAAAGTTTGTACATCGCCCCCGAGTCAACCCAGAAGTTAAACCTGTGTCACAAGGTTTACGTTGTCTTCCACTCTCAGTGCGTGACGAAGTGTCGCATGAACTTAAACGTCTACAAGACGATGGCATGATCGAACCAACCAACTCATCATCCTGGATTTCAAATCTTGCTTTCGCACGTTGGAAATTGGGTGAAATAAGACTGTGTATTGACCTGAAAGCTGTAAACAAGGCCATCATTCCGGACATGTATCCACTGCCAACAATAGAGGAACTGTCTGCCGAGTTTCACTACTCAACAGTCTTCACCAAGCTGGACATGAGACGAAGCTATCTGCAGGTCCCCACGGCTGAATATAGAAAGTACTTGACAGCATTCATCATACATGTGGGACTTTTCCAGTACTGTAGGATGCCGTATGGACTTAGTTCATCACTTAGTGCCTTCCAGAAGATTGAGTCTTCTATACTGAAGGGGATAGATGGCTGCATCAACCTCCTGGACGACATTGTCATCCATGGACACACACAGGAACAGCATGACACACGACTGCAGCTAGTGCTTAACAGGCTGGCTGAATATCGCATCACACTTAATCGCGAGAGGTGTCAGTTTGCCAGGACGGAAATCTACTTCCTGGGATACCATGTGTCCTCCAAGGGTGTCCTACCACTACACTCCAACATGAAAGCAATTGAAGATCTTCCAGAACCGACCAATGCAAAGGAAGTTGCTTCCTTTCTGGGCACGACGAATTTCTACGTGAAATTTGTCCCACACTACTCGGAAATTGCTGAGCCACTTAGACGACTACTACGCAAAGATGCTCAGTGGGAATGGACAGCCGAGCAGGACCAAGCCTTCCGCGTCTTGAAGCAGAAAATTGCGTCTGCTCCAATTCTCGCACATTTCGATCCAGATGCTCCAACAATCGTGACGACGGATGCTTCAGGAATCGCCCTTGGTGCGGTATTATCGCAAGTGTCAAATGGCAAAGAGAGGTCAGTCGCGTATGCATCCAATACGCTTTCAGCAACAGAACGGAAGTACTCCACAGGAGAACGTGAAGCACTGGCATGTATCTTCGCGTGCGAACACTGGCACGTGTTTCTCTTCGGTAGAAAATTCACGCTGAAGACGGACCACCAGGCACTCACAACACTGTTAGCGACTTCCGGTTCGGACCACAGGCCACTCCGAATCTACCGATGGTCTGATCGCCTACACCAGTATGACTTTGACATTCGGTACACCGCTGGTTCCAAGAACCAGGTAACATATATGCTCAGCAGGCTGGTCAAAGAAGTACAGTGTGAATCGACGACAGACTGCTGTGTCATGGAAATTGAGTTGGACAACCTCGTTACTGCAGCCGAGTTGAAAAACGCTTCTTCCGAGGATGCCACTTTGACGCAGGTCCATCACTTCGTACAGAATGGTTGGCCCAGACACACACCCCCTGACATGGAAGCCTACTTCCGACCCTAAGACGAGCTATCCGTGTTCAACGATGTGCGGACAAAGTGCTGAAAATGGCCCACGAAGGTCAGCCCGGGATCGTGCGAACTAAGCAACGCTGTCGCGAATCGGATGGTGGCCGGCCATCGATCGACACATCGAAGATCTCATCAAAGATTGTGAATCATGCGTGGTGTGTGAGAAAGCAATCAAACCTACACAGTCACATATTCAACCCATACCATGGCCGGAGAAACTATGGCAGCGAATACAAGTCGACATATTCGGCGAGGTGCAGGCCGAACCTCACAGCCAACGGTTACCCGCAGTACCAACAGCCCAGACGAAACAGACGTCCACCGCGGTACCTTCAAGACTACCTGACGAACTAGTGAACGTTTGTTGCGACATTAGTCAGCTGTTAAATTAGCATGTGACTTTAAACTTCAGTGGCTACAGGTGTCATTTGAACTATGTGTGCGCCTCTCTCTTGTTCGATTTCGGAACAGTAATCTTTAAAGATGGGGGGGATATGTTGTGTTATGTTCCTTTAACAGAGTGCCTTTAATGTACTTGATCAGCTGACGTCAACCTCGTTCTGGGGTGAAACGTGGCTCCGCCATGATGCTGTATTACAACCTGTTCAACGTTACGATAGTCTGATGTTGTTTGTGATATTTCAGTGTTATTGACATAACATTAATATAATTTTTCTCAGCAGTCTTATATAGACTCAGGCACGCAAAAACCTGTTCTTTCGCAACATAGCAAATTTATTTATAAATATGCTACATCATTTGTAAAACAAACATGAAATAAGTTATGGCGAAATCGCTAGTCACCAAAAATAGAGGTAATAAAAGGTTGTATTGTAAAAATGTATACAAAATTATTATCATGTTTACAAAAAAAACGTGTCATTTAAAATTCTATCCTATTTGACCAATGTGAATGCCTGCTAAAACAGTCAGGAAACATAAAAGTGTTGATGTAATTGCCAATTTTGTAGGTGAATATATTCCAAAATAACACTCTTATAACGGATAATGACATTTCAACCAGGTTTACTAACAGTTGCAGCTGTAGCTAGGTGCCATTTTAATGTTTAAAAAGTTGTCTTTAATCCACAGGCACCGACTCAGATGGAATTGAACAAATTGACATAAAATTCCCAATATGACGTTGGCACAGTATTATGCGATGCACGAAGTTAGGACACGCCGATAATTATACCCTGTACCAGACAATAATTTTGTCGAGTAGATGGGCAATGTTTGAGCTAAGCAATCTACTTCATATTCCACCAAGGGGTATGGTCAGTGACGATAACGTACCCAGGCCGCGAGCATGCGACTGTGCAGTGCTTGTGGACAGTGACGGTCGGGCGACATGATGCCCGAACGGGAGATTCCTTACATAAATGCAATCAATCTATCGGCATCGAATATTAATATTTATAAATCATATTCATCGTAAAACAACACAACTTGGAACTACGTGACAACAAAATACACAAATGTAAGCTCAAAGCCGGCTAAAAACGCAGAAATCAGCTGAAATGCCAACTTCCGACGTAACGTGTCACTCTCAAGCAGGACTTGTTACTTTACGATCCGATCACACCATCTCTTCCGTTCTACCAAAGTAACTCGTGTAGCATCCCTGTAGGTGCTTTACATATCTTTACACATCTTCCTTTTTCCTTTTCTTCGCCGCTGAAGATAAAACAAGCGGACACAACCTTTTCTTTGCGTTGGCTTTGTGATAGCCTCAATAACCCCTGCAGATACCAGACGGTCCAATTCCTCCTTGCCCTTGGGGAGAATTGGGATAGGCACTCTGCGGGCGACTGTGAGGGCTGATGGCTGCGCGTCTTCCTTCAGGATGATCCTCACCGGCTCTGTTTTCAGACAACCGACGCCGTCTTTAATAGCGTCTAGTTTTCTGACGAGACTCATTCGCGAAGCAATCCCACGACTCAGCAGGTTCTCCACGTCATTTGCGACAACGATGACACGAAAGTGATAGGTGGTGCCTTTGACCTCAGTGCTGGCGATGAACTGCCAGCGACAGTCTAATGGACCACCTGGACTGTTGAGGTTTGCACTGATCGCCTTGAGAGGCGGTCGCGGCCTCAGCATGACGTAGCTCGCGTGCGACATCACCGTAACGTCGGCACCCGTATCGATTTTAAAGGTCACAGGACGACCTTTGAGGTCGAGGTCAACCTTCCACGCTGGACTGTTGTCATCGCAACTGACCGACCCGCAGAAGTACTCCTCGTCCGGCTGCACTTTCACCTCGCGAATGGATGACGACTTGGCGCGACACATCTTCTCGAAGTGACCTGTCTTGCGACACCAATTGCACGTCTTCCCCTTAGCAGGACATGCGTCGGGGCCCGGCGAGCGATGCACATAGCCACATTGGCCACATGGCGTTTTCGCGACGACTTCCTCTCTCACGCCTCTCTGACTGTGGCGCTGATGACGACTAGCTTGCTGATTACGCTCTTTTTTTACAAAGTTCACGTTTGACATCGGCACAGTGTTCTGACTTTTGACTAACTCACTGTGTCTCGCGCTGTCGACTGCTTTCTCCAACGTCAGAACGTCTTGCTCCAACTGAAGTTTCTGCGGCATTTCTTTGTCGAGCATGCCGCTTATGAGTCGATCGCGCACGTTCTCTTCTTCTTGTTTATCGAACCGACAGTGAGCCGCGAGGTCATGCAAACAACGCACAAACGCTTCAATTGACTCACCCTGTTCCTGAGAACGTTGGTAGAAAATTGCACGCTCATGTATTGTGTTTCTCCTTGGCACAAAATATTCGTCGAACTTTTGCATCACTGTGACAAAGTCATTTCGATGGTCTGTGGCGCCCTCTGACGGCTCCGCAAACTTAAACGATTTGAAAATGTGCTCGGATTGTCTGCCCATGGCGTATATGAGCGACGCAACTTGCACCTCTGGATCGTCTGTATGCAGTGACGTTGCGATCCTGAACCGCATAAACCGCTCTTTCCATTCCGGCCATTTGGACGGGGCGTCGAATGACATCGACTCTGGCGAGTTAAATTTCGGCATTTTATTTTCCGTTCAAATTTACTGACTGACCGTACAAATTCGCTGATCGTTCGAATTCACTGACTGACCGTTGACGACGGACTGTCGACTGACTGTGAACTAGCAAGGTTTACTAACCCGCTGCCACCATGTAGTGATTCTGACATATGAAGACGACAAGACAACTTAGTAGAACCACAAAATTATGTATTCAATTCGAGCCCATCTGACAGACAAGATGGAGTCATTCACATGTCATGTTTTTTCTTCTTATCGTTTGTGCGAGTTACTCGCTAGATGGCGTACTGTCTTAGGTAGCGCTCATTACAATACTGAATTTAATAAATATTAAACATGATTCCAGATCTACATATATGTGTATGTATAATCAGCACGCAGGAAACCGATCTGTCGAATTTGACAGCCTGGTGTGAAAATGGATTCTCCCTCACTCACCGGTTCTAATAATGCTGCGTTCCAGTCATTTTGTGTATACCGTGAATACGACTTAAATTTACAAGTGGTCAATTCGAGGAGATCGTGACTTACCGGTTCGCCAAGTCGTGTTTACGATATAAACGAGCCCGTTGGAACGCGTCATCTAATGCTGCGTTCCAATGAGCTCATCCAGTTTACCAATTGTATTTTTTTGCAACTGGGTCAAGTATGGTTACGAAGTCGTATTCACGGTATAAACGAGGATTGGAACGCAGCATAATATTATGTAAATGGTTCACAAACACGGAAACTTTGTGGTCTCGTTTTGTTCCGACTTAATTGTATATTTGGGGTAACAAGTATTTTTTCTGAATAGGATGATAACTGATCTTCTTAAAATTGTCTTATTCATGTAAATAATCACATCTAAACGTGCGTTAATCACTCTAGAATGGACAAGAGGTTCGCCGACTTTGACCCAGATCTATCCCGCCGTGTGCTTTGACCGTTTGTAAATCTTATTTCTGGTCAAACAAAAACAGAAAATGTTTAGATACTTACATATCCGTGAACTGCAACTCACTGTCTTTCTAATGTATCCAAAGACATGGCGATTATTCCAAATATTTACAGCATTTTGCTCATATTTCCGAAGGGAACACATCAATCGTTAGCATGTAAAATTGTATACATGTGGCTTCCGCGGTTCCTCGAGCGAGCCACAACCGTAGTTCCAGTAACTGCCGCCAGCTGGCAGAATGCCGGCGGAAAAGGTCTATAATAATAATAATTAGTGGAGTTATAAAGGGCTGTGACTCCAGGTTACCCTGTTCGAAGGCGCTGAGACAAAAATAGTAAAAAAATCGTGATTCTATAAATATAAAAATAGCACAAAAAATCCAAGATCATAAAAACATGGCACCAAATGTGAACTCAAATTATCATTACAAATTCCAGGAGTGAGAGCTTTGCCACTTCATGGACACAATACGGAAATACCGGTACCATTGCAAAGATGCAGAAAATATTGCTGCCAAGTGATTCATGAAGTGTCAACATGTAAACGTGTATATATAGTTAATAAAGTATTTCATTATACTAAATGCATTGTTTACATTGATTCTTTCAGTTTTACGACATACGTAGACCCCGTTTGCATAGTATTGACTGTGATAAACCATAGTATAATGTTATATTCGCCATAGTAAACTATAGTAAAATGTTACATTCACTGTAGTTAACCATAGTAAAACGTTATATTCATAATAGTATATTGTGATACAATGCACTATTTACTGGTATTTACTATGGTAAAATGTGGTATTCACTATAGTAAATCATAGTAAAACATGATAGTTACCATAGTAAATTGTGCTAAACTGTGGTACTCACCATAGTAAATCAGAGTAAAATGACGTGTTCACTATAGTATACCACAGTAAAATGTGATATTTACCATAGTAAACTGTGGTATCCACTGTAGTAAACCTCATTAAAATGTGATATTTACCATAGTAAACTGTGGTATTCACTGTAGTAAACCATACTAAAATGTGATATTTACCGTAGTAAACTGTGGTATTCAATGTAGTAAACCATAGTAAAATGTGATATTTACCATAGTAAAATGTGGTATTCACTGTAATAAACCACAGTAAAATGTTATATTTACCATAGTAAACTGTGGTATTCACTGTAGTAAACCATAATAAAATGTGATATTCACTGTAGTAAATCATAATAAAATGGAGTATTCACTATAGTAAACTATAGTAAAAAGTGATATTCACCATAGTAAGTTGTAGTAAAATGTAAGCCATAGTATTCACTATAGTAAAGCGTAGTAAATATTCCGCAAAAACATTATAGTTTACTATAGTAAACCATAGTAAATTTACTGTATTAAACCATAGTACATTTTAGCACGGACAGGTTTTCAGTTAAAACAATTTCAAATATGATTTTAATCTTACCGACATTCAGAATTCCACCATTTATAAATATGGTGCCCATCAAAGCCTACAATCCACGAAGGCCTATATTAAAGGTGACACGAACAGGTCGAAAAAAGGGACGTTATAGTAAATAGAAAAATAGAAAAGTAAGGCGATCGTGTAATCCAAAAAACTATAAAAAAAATAGTTTTCATAAAATTACACACATAAGAACGTTTCCCCACAGAACGTCTAAGAAATGTTACCTTCGGCTGTTTCCGTGAGCGTGACGTAATATGTGTCATAGAAGTCGGCGGCAGGTCGAAGCTGGCCATGTTATTCAGCGGTTGTCGCATTGTTGCCTTCGATTAACGGCAACCAGTCATACTATATTGGATGACAGCTGTGGAATTGGCTCAACGAAGAGTTTTCCGACGAATGCCAAAGACAAGAAATTAATGGATTATGTACAGATAAATCGACTGAATGCGATAGCCATCGTTTGTGTCACAATGACATGTTCCATCATCCTGATTATTGTCAAGAGAACCACCAAAAAGAGCCGAAGTTTGACGTCCCCAAAAGGCACGACAACGAAGGCGTCGAAGCGAAGGAGTCTGACTCTTGGTTTTGATTTGAATCGAGGTAAGCCAAGAGAAGAGTAACAAAACGTAGGCATAGCTGCGATTTATTCGCCAATCTACACCACATTGTATATAATATAACAGTATATAAAATAACATTTGCTCATGTTGCTGGATATTTATATTTGCTATCGACTGGACTGTTACTTCTTGTTTTATTGGATTTGTTTGGAGGGAGGGAGGGAGGTAGGGAGGGAAAGACAGAGAGGGAGGGCGAGAGAGAGAGAGAGAGAGGGGGGGAGAGAGAGACAGACAAAGAAAGAGAGACAAACAAACAGAGAGAGAGAGAGAAAGAGAGAGAGAGAGAGAGAGAGAGAGAGAGAGAGAGAGAGAGAGAGAGAGAGAGAGAGAGAGAGAGAGAGAGAGAGAGAGAGAGAGAGAGAGAGACAGACAGACAGACAGACAGACAGACAGACAGATACGCAGACAGGCAGACAGGCAGATAGGCAGACAGACAGAGAGAGATAACGAGGATGGTCTTTCCATGGATTGTTGGTGTCAGTTGGTGTGTGTTCTAATATTTGCTCTGCACAACTTCCCACAGTGCGAATGTGTGTAAAAATGTATGGTACTTTTAAAGATTACGCCCGCACCTCGAAATAACTACGAAAACGGTCACCTACATGTACTCTTTCTAGCTTATCTATGTCCTTCTTGCGATATGGCCTCCACGCTTGTATACAATATTCTAAATGAGACCTAACTATTGTTTTGTACAGCGGTATTATTAGTTTTTTCTTTATACGCTATATTTCCCCTAATTAATCCAATGATTTGATTTCCCTTTGAAGCTGCAATTCTGCATTCTTCTGAAACCTTCATATCACCAATAATGGTTAAACCTAAGTGCTTTTCTTTTACAGTAGTACTTAGTACAGTACCCCCCATTGTATATTCTACATCTTCGTTCCCATGTCGTGTGTGGAGGCATTTACACTTCCCAAAATTGAACACCATTTGCCACTTTTCAGACCATTTAATCAACCTGTCAATCTTGTAAATGATGTCTATCCCCACCACTTTTAATCCTTCTAAAAAATTGTTGTATTATCCGCAAATGTCAACACCTTGCTTGTTATATCGTAGTCCAAGATGTTCATATATATTAAGAATAAAATAGGTCCCAGTACTGAATCCTGTGGTACCCCACTCAAAACTGATTTTCAGTTTGAAGCCTCCCCATCATCAACTACCCTTTGTTTTCTATCAATCAGCCATTTTTCTATCCAGTTAATTATACCATTTCCTACGCCATGAGCCTTTAGTTTAAGCAGTAGTCTTTGATGTGGCACTTTGTCGAATGCTTTTTGAAAATCTAAGTAGATGATATCTACTGGTGATCCCTTGTCTACCCACTTATCAACCAAAAAACATAACATATTTGTTAAGCCTGACCTCGCTTTTAGTAACCCATGTTGAGATGGGGTTATCAAGTTATGTTTAACAAGAAAATCCACCATGTGATCTTTAATTAGTCTTTCTAATAATTTGCGGTATAATGTTTGCTTCTTTCTTTTCTAAAGGAACCACTCCCCCGTCTAACGACAAATTAAAAACTTTTGCAAGCAGTATGCTAATTTGTTCTACAATTTCCAATAGTAGTTTGTGTGGAATCCCATCCACTCCAGGTGATTTATTATCCTTCATAGCCCTTCTTTTCTTAGCTACCATTTCCGGGGTTACAATTAACTGTCCTAAATAGTCTGATTCTGCCCCCTTGAACTTAACCTTTAGTACTGGCAGTGAGCTAATATCTTCTCTGGTAAACACCAAACTAAAATACTCATTAAGGTCTTCTGCCATTAAGAATCCCTCTGATATTGTATTTCCAGCACTATCTTCTAGAGGACCGACCTTATCCTGAACTTTCTGTTTGCTTCGAACATATGCATAAAAACTCTTGCTGTCAAGTTTTACATTACAAGCTAATTTTGGTTCATAGCTTCTCTTTGAATTTCGAATTTCAGCTGTTGCATGGTTTAATGCTTCTTTATAAATGTTGTAGTCTTCATCATTTCCAGTACGTTTATATGACTTCCACATCATTTGTTTGTACTTAATTTTTCTAATGGCTTATTTCGATAAGTGTTTCTTTTTTGACTGTTTCCCTTGTTTTTTTTCAAGGGAACAAATTTATTCACGATGCACTCAGTTTCACTCTTTAGGATATTCCAGCATCTGTTGCTGTCTTATTCTTAAGAATGTTATTCCAGTTTATCTTTGCTAAATATTTCCTCATGTTCTTATATCTTCCTTTGTGGAAATTTCTCCGGTACTGCTTTTTACTATTCCTTTCTGATTTTACTTTGATTATAGAATGTATCTGGTTATGATCACTACTCCCCAGTGGCTCACATATCTTGTCATTGTCAACTAATTCATTCTGTGAGGACACAACTCTGTCTAACACATTCTCACCCCTGGTTGGTTCTAGCACATGTTGAGAAAGGAAACTATATATATTGTACTTAAACTAAAAACTTGTGTTCCTCACTACCCATATTCTGTAGAGATTTCCATTGTTAAAATCCCCCATGGTTAAAATAGAGATTTCCCATGGTTAAAATCTCCCATAATAATACAGTCCCGTTTGCTCACTTCCCTTATAGCGTTTTGTACTTTTTCATTCTCTTCTATGTTTATGTTTGGACTTCGATATACTAACCCAACTGGGGAGTAGTGATCACAACCAGATACATTTTACCATCAAAGTAAAATCAGAAAGGAATAGTAAAAAGCAGTATAGGAGAAATTTCCACAAAGGAAGGTAGAACATGGGGAAATATTTAGTAAAGATAGACTGGAATAACACACTGAAAAATAAGACAGCAACAGAATGCTGGAATTTATTAAAGAGTGAAATTAATGGCATAGTCAATAAATTTGTACCCTTCAAAAAACAAGGGAAACGGTCCAAAAAGAAACACTTATCAAAAGAAGCCATTAGAAAAATTAAGTATAAACAAATGATGTGGAAGTCATATAGATGTATTGGAAATGATGAAGACTACAACATTTATAAAGAAGCACTTAACCAAGCTACAGCTGAAATTAGAAATTCAAAGCGAAGCTATGAACAACAATTAGCTAGTAATATAAAACTTGACAGCAACTAATAATACAAAACAATAGTTAGGCCTCATTTAGAATATTGTATTCAAGCGTGGAGGCCATATCGCAAGAAGGACATAGATATGCTATAAAGAGTACATAGGAGAGCGACTAAAATGATACCAAAACTGAGGTATCTTAGTTATGAAATTCGCCTAAAAGAATGTGGTTTAACAACATTAGAGACCAGGAGATTGAGAGGAGATCAGATAGAAGTGTTTAAAATGATAAATGGTTATGAAAATATTGATAGAAATATTTTTTTCTCAGTTAAGAAAGATAGAAGGACTAGAGGACATGAAGTTACATTAGCAAAGGAGCAGTGTAGATTAGATGTAAGAAAGTTCTAATTTTCACAAAGGACTGTACATGAATGGAACAGATTATCTGCTGATTGTGTGGATGCTAGTAGCGTGAATATGTTTGAAAATACAATCGACACATACCTCAGAAGGGCGGTATACACATAGATAAAAGGGTTGGATTCTCGATAAGCCAAAGGGCTTCCTTGTCCATCTGCCATCTAGAGTTAATTCTCTGGGTGGCAATCTTGTCTTATTAAACTGTTAACGTTTAGTTTCCTGTAACTATGTTACACCAAACAGCTTCCTCGCAATCTGTTTCTCTTTCTAATTTTATTTCAAAAGCCTGGATAGATTCTTTAATATATAAAATAACTCCACCTCCCCTTCTTCCTATTCTATCTTTTCTAAACATTACATATCCTGTCAGTCCCAATTCGGCATCTGATATATTGGTGGTGGTCCATGATTCGGTTATACCTATTATGTGAGGGTCAATATCTTCTACCATAATGTTTAGTTCCTTTCTTTTGTTTACTATACTCCTTGCATTTAAACAAACACATTTATATCCAGCTTCAGAACAGTTTACCAGACTGTTCTTTGCTTATTGACTTGTACTGTCTTTATATGCCTCCAGTTTCAGGCTTCTCTGTGAGTCCCCCCTGTGAATCTAGTTTAAATAAATGCAACCAGTCCCACTGTCAACAGATCGCAGCAGGTTCTCTGAAAATACTGCTGCCCCCTTTCCAATTAGATGGAGGCCATCTCTAATGTACATATCTTCTCTCCCAACAAATTACCCCCATAAATCTGTGAACGAACGAACGTATATTCGGATGCCCGTAAAAGTAATAAATGCTCATTGGTTAATAATTTGTGTGAAATTTCAGTACTTTGCTTAATATTATCATCCTCAAAATCATTTATTTATACATATTAAAGGATAATTTATGTGAATGTCTTTTGCAATGTTACACGGTAAAGGTACACTCTATAGGTAAATTAATATTGTATAAAGAAACTGTGTAAAGAAACAAATGAGCCAATTCTGGTTTTTGGACTTGTGTTTTTGAGTTCTATTATTTTAAATTAAAAAAACGGGTGAAATCAATAAGTATAATGTGGTGTGGCAATCCACACTCAGTGTTGAGCGTAGGCTGCCAAAAGGCCCATAAGTTGTGAGATGTGATGGGTGCATACGCACCATCTCGCTAAGGTAAAATAGTTTCACACATGTGAAATCAGTTCCGTTTGAGGTTTAAATGGGGGGTGCAGTATGATGTCTCACTAGCCTTAAAAACAGTTTTTATCCACAGGCTGTGAGTCACCTGAACCGCGAGATGCCATTAATAAATTATTTATTTATTTTTTATTTACTAACTTAACTACATGTATGTACATACATTTTAACTATCAACTCAGTTTTTATATCACCAGCTAATGTATTTATTAATTTATTTATTATTTAAATTTAAATTTATTATTACTGTCTTAAAATGTGTTGGCAGTTGGCCTTAGTTTAAATTTAAACTAGTTTTAGCATAGCAAAATCATTATTAGTCTGATTTGGTTGTAGTCTGTAGTTCCACGTGAATAGCACTTCCACACCATCATATAAAGCTGTGAATATAATACCATATAAGGTTTGAACTTTATGTGGATGAAAGCGAAATGTCGAAACAAACGTGAGTGTGGCACAGCGAGACGTCAAATTCAGGATGGATTCAATCCAGGACATCCATCCTCTTGGGCATCTGAAACGTTTATCCACTTTGACCTGCTACACGAACATGGTGGACAGCAGCTAGCGAAAGAAACAACAACAACACAGTTCTTTCATAGCCGACCAACACTTTGCAAAATATATTGAGACATGTAGATAGTTTATTCATAAGTATAAGTTCTCCAACCATTCACCAATTCATCTTTAAAAAAGGCATATTGTCATGTAACACATCTATTCGAAATTGGCAAACAACTTAACATTATTCTGTTTTACCAATAAATACAATAATCTGCAAACAATATTTCATACAAAGGTTTTCATGATCATTGATACTATATCAATATTATAATAAAGTATTTAGATATAGCTATTTTTTAATCCACATAACAAAATCTCTAACATTGTTAACACTTAAAATATTAACAACAGGACTAAATTATAATAAATATAAACTGCAAAAGATTTCATAATAGGAGATATAGTAACAAACATAAAACTACTTACATAAGATAATATCTGTGTAAGCCAGTACCTGCTAGATACTTTGATTTGGTAGCACTGCTGTTAAAATTAAGCAAGGGCGGTAGTCGGGCGAACGCCAGTTTGTTTATGTTGCTAGTGTCCCACGCTAGGGCAGTCTAGCGTAACGTAATTGATTGTCTTTAAATTGTATAGGTCACTGCCGGTATCGTTAGCGTTCGTGATAGGATAGATGGTCAGCTGTGTAATGAAAAACTGCTGTAACATAAAGTGTGCTGTACTACACAGGAAACAGTCTTTATAAAGACTAAGTTAGTGAAAGTTGCATTCTGAGTTAAATTACCATTTTTAACTGTTTAGGAAAGTGTATATACAACAAGGACGATATCTACTTATTTTATCATACTTATACTACCATTATATGGAAATTGGAAAAAATCATATCGGTGAAACTAAATATTACATGGCAACAAATAATGTTAAACATGCTCTTGTCACCACAGATAAACAAAAAGATTTAGGAGTAATAACTGATTCAAAACTTTCATTTGATGATCACATCAACCAAGTGGTTAATAAAGCAACCAGAACGACAAAAATAATCAGAAGAATTTTTCATTTGTTAGATACACACTCTTTCTTGCCACTATATAAGACTATGGTTAGATCCCACCTAGATTATGCAATAGCAGCATGGTATCCATATAAGATGAATAAAATAGCCATTGAAAATGTCCAGAGAAGAGCCACAAAAGAACTACCTGGTATGAGGGACTTATCATATATTGAAAGACTTAAATTACTTAAGTTACCCACATTAGCATGTCGTAGATTAAGAGGAGATGTGATTAAAGTCTATAAAATAATGCATAACATATATGAAAAAAATCGGCACCAAACCTCCTTAAATGGGAGGGTGTGGCATTACGAGCCGGTAACTAAAATTAACATCAGAAAAAAATGCACCCCCACTTAGAGTGGCTGAACCGTGGAACAGTTTACCTGATTCGGTAATACAAGCTAAATCAATAAATACATTTAAAAACCGCCTTGATAAATGCTGGTCAACCCAGGAAATACTATACGACTATGAACCCCCGTTAACATTAAACACTCGAACCGAAAATCATCAACTTTTAAATATTAGATCCCGAAGAAGACCTGATCATTGAGGAACCGAGAGGATGCGGCGATCAGAACAGTCATAAGATATCCTAAGGTAAAAGTTATTCGATAAATTATATTTTTGCAAAATTACCGGTCGCAGTGGGCTTCCACCAACTAGAAGTTATTTTAACTTACTTCTTGAAACTCTCCAACAGACAGCCTAGGCCCTAGTCTCGCGTAACCGACTCTCGCCTGGCTTCGTGACTTCGCCAAGAAGATAGCCTGGCTCAGAATAGCGTTTTGACTGGGAACCCGTTTTGACTAGTCTTGCATAACCGACTCTCACTTGATTGCATCACTTCGCCAGGAGGATAGTCTGGCTCTGAATGGCCCTTCTGAATGTTATCCGCTAGATGGCAACACTAGCATACTCATAAATTAAAGGCTCAGGCTATTTCTCGAGCTGCTCGATAAATAACGCCGAATCTTATCGTTATTTGTCGAGCAGCTCAATAAATAACGCAAACTTCGTTCGTTATTTATCGAGCAGATCTGGATGTGCATGCATGAGCACTTACAAATATTTACGTGGACATGCTAATTGTCTGAAGTAAATCCGACGCTGTTGAATCATTTCGTGGGTGTATTTGTCCGATCTGATAGGAAACGATGACTTTTTTTATTCGTCGAGCTGCTCGAGAAATATCGCCGACTTCGTTCGTTATTGATCGAGCAGATCTGGACGTGCATGCATGAGCACTTAGAAATATTTACGTGGACATGCTAATTGCCTGAAGTAAATCCGACGCTGTTGAATCATTTCGTGGGTGTATTTGTCCGATCTGATAGGAAACGATGACTTTTCTTATTCGTCGAGCTGCTCGAGAAATAACGCCGACTTCGTTCGTTATTTATCGAGCAGATCTGGACGTGCATGCATGTGCACGTAGGTATATTTTCAAGTAATCTACGTGGACATACTAATTGTTTGAAGTAAAATGTTATCCATTCGGGGTTGCTGTGTTTGGCAACAAAGAGAAGTAGGTCGCGCATGCGCTTGTTCGCATAGGGCAGAAAGACGTAAACAAACGCAAGAGACTGATACTTCAAAATTGTGTTCTACACATTGCGCGCGCACCGCGTATGAATACCGGTAACTTTCTTCCGGTTCACGAACATCCTTCCGGATACGCGTTTCCTGTCTGTTGGTGATTTCCTTCATGCTGGCGGCTGCATTCGTTAAAATTAACCTATTTTGAAATGGGCCCGTTTTGTGTTATTCGCAAGTGTTCGCAATGCTCTGGATAATAGTGCTACTTGAACCAGATACAGTGCATATTAAACTGCAAATGTTTGAGGCTTCGTAATGTTAATACAAAATTCAGTATAAATATAGTTATTAAATACCCGTAGTCGTAGTACATAAACATAATTTTATAACGTATAATCCTGAACGCACTGGTGTTCAACTCAATTAATCTTTAGCTTATGACTAAGACAACGACTTGCGATGAAAGTACACATACTGTGCAAATGAGGGCCACTCTCCAAAAAAGTCTGACAGTTCGTCTAAATTAAAAATTTCCACGTTGTATTATTTCCTATTATTTCCTAATTTATGATCCCACATCTAAGTTAGACACATCATTGGATTCGTGTCGACGAGGTGTTTCAGGATATGGATAACTCAATATAGCAACATGCAAGTAAAGGTGTCTAATTCCTGTTAGAATAGCCTAAAACACCAAACACCATAAATAAACTTACCATTTTTAAACATGCATTTATTTCCGATACCCCTGAAAAAAACTCAATATTGGAAATTCACTTTTGTTAATATCTGATGCCAAGGTAATCTACTCTTTTTTTAAATTGCTAATTGGCCTTTTCCTTACGGTGACGCCCGATACCAAACTTCTTCACCAATGTGCCACTATTTGAAATTGTTTATTTTTAAAAGTTAACGTTAATAAACCGATATATATTCAATATTTTGATGTAGATATTATTTTATAATGGTTACTGTTATATTCTCTGTAAATTTGATGTGTTCAAATAAAAAAACAGCCAAACTTTAACTGATTAAGCCATATATCAAGCTAAAATGTGGATTGAGACAAAACTAACAAACAAAATTATTTCAAAATGTATAGATACATAAATAAAAATTTATATTACATATCAGAATTGTTTCCATAAAAAACCTGTTCAGAAAAAACGCCATGTCACATACGATCGCGCCATGGTAAACACAACAAAAACTTGGTACCGGCCGTGCGTAACATTTTTTGTGAAATGCAGTATATTTTTTTCTAAACAGGTAATAAACGGCCAATTAGCAATTTTAAAAAAACGAGCTGTGAGACGTTTTTAGAGAGTGGCCCATGAGGCGATGTAAATCCATGGGTAACGGAATAGCCATCCAACAGGGTATAATTAGCGATCGAATCGTCGCAAATTGTCGATCAAGAACGGAATGCCAAAATAAAATCATGGTCAGTTGTAAAGATTGGGGTCACAATACAGTTCAGTCTTGGGAGCAGTTATACAACGCCACCAATTTTTATTTACTATTTAAATATAAACGACATAGATGATGATATTTGTAATAATAATTTATTTCGTAAATTTGCGGGTGATACAAAACTCTTCAGTCAATTAGTTGCATCAGTCGAGGATGCGGTGACATTACAGGACCTTAATACAATACATGGATGGATGGAGAATGGCAACTGTAATTTATTATATATAAAAAAATTGTGCTTGCACTACGGCCACAATAATATACAACAGACGACGAGTTAACGTCAACGTAATTGAGAATGTACAGCATAGAACGACCAGGGCGATACCTGAAATTAGTCATACGGATTAGCATAGCAGGTTGATAGTATTTAATATATTAAAACATTCGAAACTAACGACGGTAGTAGCGTAGGGCCGACCTGGCTACGCACCACCTACTATATTATGTGTTTATAATTGTCAGTGATTTACATAGAAAACATACGTCCAGCGAACTTCTTCATCATGGACTGATGGAGAATACTTCAACAATTAAGAGGGCACCCTTATAAAATAAAAACCGCACTCGAGATTATAAATTAGAAAGTTTTCATTCACAAAACGAAGTGCCAATGAAAGCCAATTATTGTAATAAATTACCCAAACGGCAGTCATGTTAATAATGACGAGACAATGTCATAGACTGGTTTCTGACAGATTTCTGACGTCAGGAACTGTCAGAATTTAATATATGCCATATGCATAAATTTATGATTTTGCTAATTGCATAAGTGATGAAGCAATGACTGGAAACACTTGGATGACATCTGGTGACAACAGAGCTTGCATCTAGCAACTGTTTTTCCATTACTTTCCACTTTAACAAACAGTTCCCACACAGCCTTAGCTGGTCCTCCACCCTTAAACATGGTGCAAACTAAGATGTTAGTGCTACTAGCACTATTAAAGTTACTATTCAATGACGTCTAAAAAAATGTTGGTAATGAATTTGTACTTCTTTCACATGTAACAGTATATCTCTATGTGAAGATGGTACAACAGGTGGCTGGCCAAGCACTGCTGAGTAGAAAGCATTGGGCCAATCAGTTTACACCTCCATCAAGCATATTGGCAAGTTTAACAAGCCCCCCCCCCCGGGTTAAGTAATTAATGGCACTGTTCATTGTGAGAGCAACATATGCATGTTATGGCTATGACTCACTGATAATAGTACCTTTTATTATGGACTTCCTGGCACACATAAAAGGATTATGGTCAGAACTGGTAACAAGTACAAGTCATGCGACCAGTCTGTCTTCGCAATATTGTACGGATCTCTTCCTTTTACAAGTGCTGTCTTGTGCAAATACTGTGTTTTTACATCCCCCGACAATGACTCGATGTACTTTTGTTTAACTTTTCTTGATTTGGAATGATAAGCCATACCCACCCCACAACCAGTGTTTACGTCTGTTGCGCTTTAGCCCATAAAAACTAATGTCAGCCGAAGGCTTAGTTAGGAACCTGGATGTTGGGTTTTGCGCGAACTACAAATAGGAGGATATTAACTTCGTATTAACTTAGGGTTTCTGGCTGGAAAAAATACTACCATCTGAAGGGAAACCTCTGTATCAGTCATGTGCAGAAAAGTGGTTTCAGTCAATAACAGAACATACCAATCGCATAATTATCATCTGGTTAACTTAGTGATAGCTAAACAAATTGGTACTTATTTAAAGAGCAATTTTAATCTTTTAATTACATCAATAATATGACACCACTATTAAAGTTTAAACCACCATCACTCCACCTACCAACTGTATTAATATCGAGAATGTCCCATAACATCATCCCGAGTTCTCAAATAGACTAGAGTAAAGCCTAGTTTAACCCTGTCCCAGGTTAAACTAGCAAAACTGGGTTAATTTAAACCCCTAACTCCCTAAGCTCAGTCTCGGACAATACTCTTACAAAGGAAAATGTATCAAAAATGGAGTTTCTTACATTTTAATGTCAGAAAGGTATTTCTAACAAGACGGTAGAAACCACGGTTTAATTAAACCGCGGTAGAAACCGTCCTGTCAGAAACCTGCCAACCCTGATCGAAATTGTTCCATAACTTTGTAACACTGATTAAAACGGTCTTCGCCTTCGCGCGCAGGCTTCGGTCAGTACCTTAGGTTTACCTACCGGCAATAAATGCGTTGGAGCACAACAATTATTGTACGATTTCCACGAATTATACGGCCCCGGCCCCGGCCCGGGCCTTGAAATTGACTGCAACTCAAGTGACGTGTACTTCACAAATGCGCTAATCAACAACTCAATTTAGGCTCAGGCTATTTCTCGAGCTGCTCGATAAATAACGCCGAATCGTATCGATAGTTCTCGAGCAGCTCGAGAAATATCCAGGGCTTTCTATTTAATGCGATGTTAACTCTAACGCTCAACGACAACAAGAATTAAAATGGAGGCGGCCCAAAAAAGTTACACCAGAAAGAAGTTCGGCCGCATCACTACCTGTTTTTGTCTGCGCGGCTAGTATACTTCCGCCAGAGTATACACAATTTTCAAGTATAAGAGTTTTGCTAAACAAACAGCCGCGCTAAGCCATCCTCGCGCGCCAGGGGTCGCTGCTGCTGATTACATCAGTGCTAGCCAGGAGTACCCCCTGGCTGACCGGTTTGCGAAACTCTGAATTTAAGCTCAGCCTATGAAATGGCTCACTAGATCAGTAGTTGTAGGCAGGTCAAGTGGTCATAATAAAATTAATTTCAACCAACCGTGACTCGTGTTACATGCAATGTTTACGAAGTAGAAGCAATTATTCGAATACACAATACCGCTCAGCTGCTCGTGCTAATGGGCGAACGGATAATTATTATTATATTGGGATTCCCAGAAGTCGTTTATTCGTCTTCAAATTGGGGGGGATTTGCGCTGTTCTCACGGGTGATGCGACTGGCGAAGTCAATTACTAGTTTGACTCAGCTAACTTCCGCACTTCGCGTAGGGGATCAGCCAGAGCTAGTTTTGCATGACAAACAGCCCTGGCTTGCGAGAACTCGCTAAGCCGGCTTTTGTTGTGTTGTGCCGGTTAGTTGTTAGTTTTGTAGTTGTAGTTAGATGTAGTTTATCAATAACTATTGTTTTTGTGGTTGGGCACGTGTGAATAATGGAGCAATTGGCTGACCAAATAAGCCACCTTGACGGCGTGTCGTTTAATCGTTATCGTCAAAAACCTTCATTGTCGGGATACAACGTCCCAGACCCATACAGCCTCGACAGGACGGAATGGGTAGATGATGTGTCTAAGTGGCCTTCTGTAGATTATGGTTGCATTTACACGTACTTTGTCAACACCCCGGGGATTTACTGCAGAAGCCCTGAAAGTATAGAAGTCTTGATTCGTATGCGCTGTACCACGCAGGACACGTACAGACGGTGCTGTACCATAGCGTAGCTTCGCAGAGCCCTGTATGTATACTGAGGGTGAAAGTCACGAAGTCCCAAAGTATTCGGGAGCAGCCATATGACGCTTGGGCTATGGTCTGACGGAAAGATGGGCAAATCAATGCAGCGCATTGTACTTGCATGGCCGGGTGAGTAGGAATATATGTCTTAATTAATGGTAGCATCCAAAAGATAATTTAAGTATAGTGGAATCGCATTATAATTTTAAAAGGTCCATATCGGGTACCTAGATGGCTAGATGTAGGTGGCCAAAAAATACTTCATTATTTACTCAAGCAGTCACATTAAATGATGCATTGCATCTGGAGTCTATAAAGTCCAATTTATAATGTATGTGCTTATTTACCCAAGTTACATAACATTTTATTGTTTTTAATGTATTAATTATTATTACTGAATTATTATGTACACATGGATCAATAACCATTTCTCTCTGACTGGCAGGGTGAATAGTAATATATCGTAAAAAGAGTCTCCCTAAACTATATACGACCAGGCATGAAAAGTTCTTACAGAACTAACAGTTAGTCTGACATTTATATTTTTGGAGTATCCATTTCATTGCAGACTAGATAAGAGTTGTGGACATGTTGCTGCGATGCTGTTCAAGGTGGAGTCTGTTACCCGGATGCACGTAAGGACATATTGTACAGATCAGCTGTCTGCTTGGAACAATGCATACAAAAAGGGATATGTGTCATTTTATTCAATGTGTACATGTTATTATGCATTAAAGTAAATATGGTTTATTACATTTTATTCCGGTGTGTGTGTGTGCATGTGCGTGTGTGCGTATTGTAACATTGTCCGAATGATTATTTGGAATCAATAATGTGTAAATGCATTCCACACATTGTCTGCTCCAGGTGAATCCTAATCGTATGAAGGATATCGACTTCTCCAGTGGTGTCCATAAAGAAAGGAGGAAGACAATTCGCAGCATTGATCGAACCAAATGTCCCAGATGCCCTGAGGAAACTGTGGGATTAACTCGGCTGCCTGGGGTTTTCTCATTATATGACAAAGAGGTGTATAGGCATCAAAGTGACACCGTCACAGCTTCAGAGGCCGAAGAGGAGGCACCCGTTCCTGTGGTTTTGACCAGGATACATCGGCCACAGTATGAGCATCTCATTATGCTTGAGCTGAGAAACTTAGGTCGTGAACTGTACGAACATGTTATAATGTCAGATGTTGACAGGTCTTTCAGCAAATTAGAACAGTTAACTCGTGAACAGGTGGGAAATATTCCGGGCTGGGAGGGTCACTGCGAGCAAAGTTCATGATGTACTAACTTGCCGTGTTCGCACAGTTCCAAAGAATCTGATTTATAAAATTTTGGATTATGGTGGACATTTCACTACCCCTTCTACACAATCGGGACTGTATAACAAGGCAGAGACCCTCACTGTTTATGAGACAACTGTCAGACCATACCACACCGAAGCCAGGCTGAAACGGACTGGTCTGTTGGTGAATGAGAGATACCCATATTTCGGTGCCTCTCCAGGCCGTTTGAGGTCTTGTGGTTGTCACGACGACATTCTGGTTGAAGTAAAGTGCCCATTTTCATTGAAGGGACAGGGCCCCATGACATAATTTTGTGACAGTACCTTCTGCATTGACAGACTTGGGAATTTGAAGAAAGGTTACAGGTATTACTCCCAGATGCAAATGGAAGTCACTGGTATGACTGAGCGTGATTTGGTCATTTATGCAGGTGTTGCCAATAAGATTTACATAACTTCAGTAACAAAGGATGATGACTTTTGTAGAGACATGGTTATAAGTGTACTTTGTTTTTTTATTCATGTGATGCCTGAGTTGCTATCAAGAACAATTGAAAAAAAGCTTGGGCAAACTATTAGAGATTATTGGAATTTGCTTTTGTGGGAAGCAACCCAAAGGGAGGGTGGTGACATGTTCAGAGACAGCT
Organism: Paraescarpia echinospica; assembly: GCA_020002185.1. Lineage (NCBI taxonomy): Eukaryota > Metazoa > Annelida > Polychaeta > Sabellida > Siboglinidae > Paraescarpia > Paraescarpia echinospica. The sequence goes on along the minus strand of CM034539.1, from coordinate 19,772,856 downwards.
TACTGTACCAAACAATTCCATTACGCATGTGTTGGTTTAACCAGGAGGCCCAAAGATGCTATGTGGTTTTGTGCTGTGTGTTTGAGGATGTCATTATCCATATCTCATACTCAAGTTGCGTAGTTACTTTATAAGAGGCATTTGAAGATTAGTTAAAGAAGCACATCCGCACAACATTATCCACATGTTTTACTAGGCTGATGGGGTAAATATCTCGGAGAACTGCAAATTCCTCCAGTCTACGCATTACCCGTTCAACACGTATCCGCACGCGAGAAATGTGTTTGGATATTTCAATATATTTCTTAGATAACTGTTTGCAAGCTTTAGTGAAAGCAGGAATTATCAATTCTGCACAGCAGTTAGCAACATCTTTCTCGATCAAGAAACCTCGATCCCCAAAACCTGATCTCCAGGTTCTAGAAGGTTCAGGAAGCCAGACTGCCGAGTCAATTCTTTGTCAGACACCCTCCCTCCCCAACATTCTGAAATGAATGAAATTTACCCAACTGGTGAAACACCCACAATAATTTCCATTGTATTGTGGTGTTTATAAAGACTCCAGGTTACATTCCTGGCTGATAACTTAGATGGTTTGTCGATGGACATTTCTGTGCTGTCAATTATGACTCTACATCTGGGATGTTTTTTTAAACAGTGTGCAGTGTTCTTAAGCATGTTTCTTTAGAGGGCCATTTCACCAGGAAAGAGAGTCTTACAGCCAATATTGGCAGAACAGCTTTAAGAATCGCACTGACTCTCCTCATGTGTACTCCAAACCTCCATGTTTGTCAATCTAAGATTTAATCTTATCTTCAATAGTACCACAAACACTTGGTTGGCAATTGATATGCCTTGCGCACTAACAAATGTAACAATGCATTCTGACACCTGATTAAATTAAAACAAAAGGCAGCGTTGTGGTGTTAAGCACCTAAAAGAGTTAGCACAAACTAACCATTTGCATCTACAATCAAAATTTTCAGTTCAGTCGTTTACTCGGAATGTAGTCTTAAAGTGGAAGATTCTAACAAAATCTGCGATAACATGTAGACTGCCATCTTACTGATGACGCGTTCATTTGGCCGAAAGAACCAGTAAACGTGCAGCATTATTTTGGTCGTGTGTAGTTCGCGTAGTTGGTTCATGTTCATGGGATGCGGTTCGTTATATTAGTATAAGTTGAGCTTACAGTGAAAACGTGACTTGCAGTATGCCATACTGCTCTGCATACGGTTGTAACAATAGTACAGCGAAGGATAATGAGCTGTCTTTTTTGTTTCTATCCTCAACATCAATGACATTTCTTTCTCCTTGGTCCGAAATCCCTCCAACTGCTTGGTATGCATGCACTGCCAGGCTGCGATACTGTGTCCTATCCATTTGGTCATGACAAAGCGATTGCGCTAAAGATATTGAAGTCTGCTGACCACTCTGGCATCTACACTGTCTTCGGTGAAGAAGGTGCTACTCTCGAACAGTTGATGGAGACTGGACGGAAATTCATCTGCTCGCTCTATGGTGTTGCCGAAGGCACCAGCATGGCTTCTGCCAGGTATGCGCTCTACACCAAAAGGACCAGAGGAAAAGCTGTATGTATCAAGACTCTTCCTCCGACAGACGCTATTCTGGCCTACCACATCATGCGAGCTCACTACCAAGTCATGCTCTGGAAAGCAGCAGATCAGCAGACTCCGCCCGTGGTTGATATCGCTGATTATTGATGGGAGTTTGTCACTGGTGCAGGGGGTGTGCCAACACCATGCATCGCAAGAGGACCAGCAGTCCCCCCCCCCCAGCCCTCATGGACGTCATCAACTGTCAGTGTAAAGCTGTAAGGAAAGCTTGCAACAGTCATGCATGTAGGATTGTCCTGCGCACCGTACTGCTTCTGTGTTGGTGAAGTCATGTGCCTCAACCCGTTCACCAAACATGATATGTTAATGGGGAAGGTGACAGTACAGAGGAAATAGAAGGGGAGAATGAGAGAGAATCGCGTGACTAAACTTTTCCATGAGAATGTAATGTGAATGGCGTCCCTTTCATATACCGTTGGTGTTGAACTGATTAATGATATACACATTGTCAATGTCCAAATGAAACCTGTCATTACAACAACAAAAATCTCAAATTGTGTTTCATTGTGTTTCAGCAAATTTTTAATTGAGTACTTCTTACTTTGAACATTGAATTTTGTACTTTTAAATGTTGTGCAAGTATGATACAGATTCATTCGTGATTACTGCATGCCATTTTGCAAAGCTTTTGTATGTTTCTTGTCAGAAGTAGCCATACACATGTACATGTATGTATAGCTATTAGCAAACTCGTAGCTCAGTCATGATGACTGATCATTGCAAATGAAGAACTGTAAATAAATGTTATCTTACAAACGTCCCAATTTTAACAACAGCTTTATTATCATGTCACATCAATACAAAATCATTGGACAAAATTCAATGAACTCATTATGCACCAAAAAATAATGTTTCTAGCATCATCCAATCAAAGTTAAGTCGTGGTAGATTTTGGCTATTTTCGATAAAAAATAGCGGCCATTTTGAATTTTTGTCATGTGAACATAGTCGGACATCATTAGAAATGGCTCAATTAATTCCTCATATGCCAAAACATGTGTATATACATCAAAATCATGTTCCTAGCATGCTCCAGTGCAAAGATGTAACACATTTTCTAATATGACCTAGGTTCACGGCAGCCATCTTGGATTTGCCAGGCTCCTACAAGTTGCCCAAGGATGGCGCGTTGTCATCCCGCTGGTTTGAGTTGAGGGACCCATAACCTACATGATTCAGCAAAAAAAAACTTACACCACCAACCATTTCCAGGTTCCAAAAATGGCAACTCGACTAAACTGTACGCTAAGGACTGGAGGTAACGAGTACACGCTAAGGGCCGACAGTAAGGGTGGCGGGATGCTCTTTACCCTGAACCGCTCCCAAAACTTAGACGAAAATGACAAACACCACCGTCATCTACCTCCAGTACACCGACGATTGTGCTACATTTGCTGATTTGAGTTGAGGGACCCATAACCTACATGATTCAGCAAAAAAACTTACACTACCAATCATTTCCGGGTTCCATACTGAAAACAGTAGGGCGTCAACTCGACTAGTAGCTAATGCCAGCCGTAAGCGTGACCAGTTGCTCCTTAGCAAGCAACTGTTACATCTCATTGATATGGATGGGATGATTCAATAGGATTTAGAAAGGGCAGAAAGCATTGAGACAGATGAGACAGATGGTAGAAAAGAGGTTGCAGATGAAGGAGGGCATGCCAACGAGGTTGGTGGACCTGGAGAAAGTTTAAGACATGATAGCCAGCGAATATGTTGATAGCAAAACTGAGATAGATAGGAGTCCCAGAAGCCAGCATGGTGGAAGCCATGAATAAGAAAACAAAAGGAAGTGCGTTTGGATCTGGGATGTCGGATCAGATGAAATTATATAAATACGTCCAGCCCTACCCACTCACTGTAGCTTAGTACGATAGGTGAACATTAATCGTAGCCACAACAGGATAATTCCCAAATGGGTCACCTCCGCCCGAATATCTACTTCGAAAAATCACGCTATCTGGGGAATGACACATTTAGCAAATGTAAAGCCAATGGCGTTCTCTGAAGAGAGGGACACCATTCATTTTTTTATGATTCCGTGTTTCTGCAATAGGCAGAAAGTCATGTCAGGTAGACATACAAATAACTCTAATTAATTACCTTTGTGTTTTTTAGTACATCGACAATTGATAGATCGGAGTAAACTGGTTCCAGGAAGTGACTGAACAGCAGCGAATAAACCTTAAGTGAGAGGAGATATTACCATATAGCCCCAATGTAATAACCATCGTCATGTACGACACAGTGGTGCAGTGGTTAGAGCATAACCATGCAATAATCACTGTCAGTGCAGTGGATACAGCATCGACTCTCAATCGAGAGAACCCGGGTTTGAATCTTGTGCTGCCGTGTCAAACCTTGGGCAAATTCGTTCACTCTATGTTGCTCCAGTTAACCTGGCTGTATGAATGAGTACCTGGCTATAGACAGTGGATAATATATGTGTACGTATAGTCTTAATGCTTCCCAGAAGTTGAGATGGTGTTCGGTCGAACAGGTCTGCCAGGGAGTAAAGCGCTTTGAGTCCTGGGGACTGGATAATGCGCTATATAAGAACTTAACTTTTGAATAAGAAAAAATTGTAATGGCGATTGTAACTTTGATTATGATGACACTGTGTGGTCATAGATGATACGTTTAGTGAAAAAATCAGTTATTTTATGATGCACTCTGCTGCTCAAGTACAATACTTTCATGTGAAATTGCGTCTGCTTGCGGGAAACCAGTAGTTCGACTTTGAGTCACCTGATAATATACATGTGAATAATGTCTATAGTAACACTGTATAGCCTGGTCAACCAACGGCAATTTTCTGAATGCATTTCTATGGCTTTATACAAATTACAAGTACTAAAATACAGAGTTTAATATGATGTTCAATGTTCACTTCTTAATCTAAAACAAGTTACAGAATACTCTAACATACTTACCATCCAAACATCCAACGTATAATATATGTTTTTAACGAAGCAGAAACAACTTTTATTGTTTACAGAAGTCACTGAATTGTCTGTCACTCAAATCCCTGAATATCGAGTGCGAATAATTCTGAGAAAGTCTGTGACCTGACTTGGTCTTGGTGATGTGTTACATGATATCCATCTCATTAGTAATCAGTGTGTGACCTGACTTGGTCTTGGTGATGTGTTACATGATATCCAACTCATTAGTAATCAGTTTGTGACCTGTCTTGGTCTTGGTGATGTGTTACATGATATCCAACTCATTAGTAATCAGTGTGTGACCTGACTTGGTATTGGTGATGTGTTACATGATATCCATCTCATTAGTAATCAGTGTGTGACCTGACTTGGTCTTGGTGATGTGTTACATGATATCCAACTCATTAGTAATCAGTTTGTGACCTGTCTTGGTCTTGGTGATGTGTTACATGATATCCAACTCATTAGTAATCAGTGTGTGACCTGACTTGGTCTTGGTGATGTGTTACATGATATCCATCTCATTAGTAATCAGTGTGTGACCTGACTTGGTCTTGGTGACGTGTTACATGATATCCATCTCATTAGTAATCAGTTTGTGACCTGACTTGGTCTTGGTGATGTGTTACATGATATCCAACTCATTAATAATCAGTTTGTGACCTGACTTGGTCTTGGTGATGTGTTACATGATATCCATCTCATTAGTAATCAGTTTGTGACCTGTCTTGGTCTTGGTGACGTGTTACATGATATCCAACTCCTTAGTAATCAGTTTGTGACCTGTCTTGATCTTGGTGATGTGTTACATGATATCCATCTCATTAGTAATCAGTTTGTGACCTGACTTGGTCTTGGTGATGTGTTACATGACATCCATCTCATTAGTAATCAGTTTGTGACCTGTCTTGGTCTTGGTGATGTGTTACATTATATCCACCTTAGTAATCAGTTTGTGACCTGATCTTGGTGATGTGTTACATGATATCCATCTCATTAGTAATCAGTTTGTGACCTGACTTGGTCTTGGTGATGTGTTACATGACATCCATCTCATTAGTAATCAGTTTGTGACCTGTCTTGGTCTTGGTGATGTGTTACATTATATCCATCTCGTTAGTAATCAGTTTGTGACCTGACTTGGTCTTGGTGATGTGTTACATGATATCCATCTCATTAGTAATCAGTTTGTGACCTGACTTGGTCTTGGTGATGTATTACATGACATCCATCTCATTAGTAATCAGTTTGTGACCTGTCTTGATCTTGTTGATGCGTTACATGATATCCATCTCATTAGTAATCAGTTTGTGACCTGACTTGGTCTTGGTGATGTATTACATGACATCCATCTCATTAGTAATCAGTTTGTGACCTGTCTTGATCTTGGTGATGTGTTACATGATATCCATCTCATTAGAAATCAGTTTGTGACCTGTCTTGGTCTTGTTGATGCGTTACATGATATCCATCTCATTAGTAATCAGTTTGAGACCTGTCTTGATCTTGGTGATGTATTACATGACATCCATCTCATTAGTAATCAGTTTGTGACCTGTCTTGGTCTTGTTGATGCGTTACATGATATCCATCTCATTAGTAATCAGTTTGTGACCTGACTTGATCTTGGTGATGTATTACATGACATCCATCTCATTAGTAATCAGTTTGTGACCTGTCTTGGTCTTGTTGATGCGTTACATGATATCCATCTCATTAGTAATCAGTTTGTGACCTGTCTTGATCTTGGTGATGTATTACATGACATCCTTCTCATTAGTAATCAGTTTGTGACCTGTCTTGATCTTGTTGATGCGTTACATGATATCCATCTCATTAGTAATCAGTTTGTGACCTGACTTGGTCTTGGTGATGTGTTACATGACATCCATCTCATTAGTAATCAGTTTGTGACCTGACTTGATCTTGGTGATGTGTTACATGATATCCATCTCATTAGAAATCAGTTTGTGACCTGTCTTGGTCTTGTTGATGCGTTACATGATATCCATCTCATTAGTAATCAGTTTGAGACCTGTCTTGATCTTGGTGATGTATTACATGACATCCATCTCATTAGTAATCAGTTTGTGACCTGTCTTGGTCTTGTTGATGCGTTACATGATATCCATCTCATTAGTAATCAGTTTGTGACCTGACTTGATCTTGGTGATGTATTACATGACATCCATCTCATTAGTAATCAGTTTGTGACCTGTCTTGATCTTGGTGATGTGTTACATGATATCCATCTCATTAGTAATCAGTTTTTGACCTGTCTTGGTCTTGTTGATGCGTTACATGATATCCATCTCATTAGTAATCAGTTTGTGACCTGTCTTGATCTTGGTGATGTATTACATGACATCCTTCTCATTAGTAATCAGTTTGTGACCTGTCTTGATCTTGTTGATGCGTTACATGATATCCATCTCATTAGTAATCAGTTTGTGACCTGACTTGGTCTTGGTGATGTGTTACATGATATCCATCTCATTAGTAATCAGTTTGTGACCTGACTTGATCTTGTTGATGCGTTACATGATATCCATCTCATTAGTAATCAGCCGTGAGGCGACTCCTTCGAAAGCAGCACATAGCCATATAAACAAACAGTCTCCTCCCGAAACACATTTTAACAACAACAAATGGTTCATTAAAATACATTTGAGCAGTCAATTTCTTACGACAGATGTAGTTTATACATGATTTTATGATAATAATTATGAACATTTCCGTTAAGATAAAACGGACAACTTCCCTTTAACTACAACATATTGTATGAGAGTGGCATATCTGAGAAATATTTTGAAAAAAATAACATGTGTAATCTCCATTATAGGTCGAATGGTAAAGATTATTTTTTTCCTAGTATAACTTCAAATTAATTTATAGCATTGTTTGAAATAGTGTGTAAGACAAATGGCATATTGAAATGATTTTAATTGTAAAAAGTTTGTAAGTTTGTTCTATGACGGATGCGACTCGTAGCGGCTGGTGGTAAGTGTATACTGCCAGGCGTCGTCATTCGCGCGAACCCGTTCATCCAAGACCTCTCGATCGAATCACCGAATGCGACTCGAGAATTCGTAGCGGTCGGCGGTAAGCGTCGACTGCCCGGCGTCGTCATTCACGCGAACGTATTCAATTGACTACGCAATCGTTTGCGACCGTGCGAGACAAGTCGATCATAAAACGGACGCGACTCGAGAATTCGCGGCGTACGACGACAAACGTCAATTGCCCGGCATCATCACTCGTGCGGCCGAGATACACCGTTCTGATTGTATTCTGAGCTCGGCGTGTTGACTTCAACAAACGTTCATATAGATTCGAGATGGGACTAGCCCAGTGTAAATGTCTATTTTCTGATTGAACGTATCTATTATTTGCTGTATTATGAATTGTAGTCATCTCTGATTTTGAAGTGAGGTATTATTACCCTTGAAGTATTCATATATATATTTGTTGTAACAGATTACTGTAAAGAGAGTCCGCGAGGACCAGCTATATACTGTGTATTTATATTATGGGAGTTATTCTTAGATAACACTTGGCACCTAGTGTTTGGTCGTGTAGTGGTATAATCCACCTTAGAAAGGAATTGGAATTTGATAATTGTAAGATTAATTGTATATTTATTTTCTTGGTTAGATATATTCAAAGATTCAGTGTTATTGTTTATTATGTTCTATTAAGATTTGGTTACGGGATTTCTTTATTCTTTTTATTTTTGCTAATCGAGATATTTACGAAAAGGAAGATATCTTGTAATAAAGTTTATGAAATTTTTCTCGTTCTTTTTTGCTTGTTCACGATAACCGTTCTTTCTCATATGCGTTGACCTTGATATATAAGAACCCTACTAGACTGAACCATCTAGTGTACGGAGACCTCGCTAATCCGTGACAAATTTAAGGACTGTTTAAATGCAGAAGTTGCCATCGTGTCACTGAGGACACATGAAACACCGGTGACAGATTCCTGGCAGTATACATGATCATTGTTAAAGAGAAAAATCGATTTTAAAGAGCAAAATCTGGCTTATGATCTCATGAGAATGTTTGTGAAACAGTGCCCTGGAATTTTCAACAACATTCTTAGGAAGTCGACATGTTTTTTGTGACAGGTGGTCGTGTAAGTTTGAAAAGTTCCCAGAAATATACAGTCTACATGTAGGTGGTGGTTTGGTCAGGGAAAAAATAGCAACAGTGGCATCATCTATCAAGTGGAACAGATATTAATGCACATTGAGTCACTGACATTATTGTGGATTTCAAAACGTGGATGGTAAGGTCTTCGCATGCAACGTCATTTGAATCCGGTGGTTATTGGCTGTTGTTTTGAAAGTCCATTTGGATCGCTTACAATCTACGTCCCACGCCACGTATTGGGACGGTTGGAAACAGTATGAAATGCTTTTGAGATGCTGCCAATTTACGAGACCACCATAAAGACAAATTAACCCTTTAGACCGGAGCCATTTTTAAAGTCAATTTCCCCACTTTTTTGACCTGAAGCATGGAATTGTGAGGTCCATACTTTCAAATATCATTTCTTGTGTTTTCAGAAATATCCACTAGATGGCGCCACTTCAAACTACCCCATTACAGTTATTTTGAGCTGGGTTTGGCCGACTAGAAGTGTTAGTCTTCAGGCGAGTTTGGCCAACTTGAGGTCTAAAGGGTGAAACAACCAGATTACTCCAAATCATCTGTGTCTTGACTGAATGTGTGCGAGTTAATAATTCTCTACTAGTACACGTCTCCCATCATATGGCAAACTTGCTGTTGCTAAATCTATAAATGTTTATTTTGTTTATTTATTGCATATTTTATAGTTCACTAGTTGTGTATCATGTATGGCTAGCTGCGTAACTAATATTGCTTTTCAATAGCAATTATTTATGTTTTGCTGTGGACAATAATAAACAAAAATAATTATCCTTCTCAGGTATCAGTTTGAGATTTATCCCTGATCATATAACAAAATGGTAGAGAAAAACATGTGTTGCCATTATAGATGTGTCCAAAGAATCATCACAGAACATCAAATATAATCTACTATTACACCACACAAACAATAACTTGCTTTCAGTGTCAGCGAAGGAAATTGGTACTTTTTGAAAGAGTTCTTTGTGGCTTCACGTGGAGTTATATTATTATTATCTGTAAACGCTAACATTAAGAACTAATTATCATTACTCACTGTTCCGAGCTATGTCTATGACTTTCTGAAGGAGAGACATTTCAGTAGGTCTCTCTGAAAGTAAAAAAATTACACAATATCAGTTGATATTTAGAACAGTTGTGTTTTATTGTTTGTTGTGTCTTCTTTTGGAAAACTATTGCAAAACACCAAACCTATCTAGTATATACACACCGACATACTAACTTGGCTCATTGATGCAAGTATTATTTAGCTGTAATGAAATCACAAGACACTATTAAATTATCCTTGATGCGAAATGCCATGAAAAAGGTAACGACGTTCCACCTCTTTACTATAACACAAAGCTGTTCAAATTATTGTACGTGATCTAACGATCAAAGTAAAATATTTCCAAGAGTATGTTTTTACTAAACCGACTGTGTATATTGTGAACAGAACCTGAAGGTTTACTGTCATTAGTAATTATACAAAAAATAACTATGTAAATGAAATGATGTTATCTATATTAATACAAGCACTATGAAAAATAATTACATTTCTTGGATGAAGAATGACATACAAACACCAATAACGTTTTTTCATTTCAGAAATTGGTAAATGCTGTATATTATTATTATTATTAAAGATGTAATTTTTAATATACTATTACGGATGCATTCCAATACTGAAGTGGATTTATTTAAAATGATAACAGTCATTTTTTGTGGTAATTTTCAAATTACAACTAAATTTGAAATACAAATTATTGTTTGGAATGATTTTAAAGTGACGGTGTTTTCGGCATGGTTACTGAGTAGGCCTTTGGCCAGAAATAATTTTTGTCAGTCTTGAATTATTAAAAAAAAGTGCCATTTGGCACGCGAACGGCTTGTGTGGAAGCTATTCACGTCAGTCACAACCATTATTGATCAGTTTAGTTTTATCAAACAAACCAGTGTCAGAAATCGTCCCTCGTAATTCAGAAGAACCACGAATGCGTGAAATGCCGACACATTATCTGGGGCTCTCGCCATCTAAATGACCTCCACCTTGTCTTATACTGGAGTCAACCCATGTTGATCAATCTTGTGACCCAAGTACACAATGTTATCTACCAGAAATGTGCACGTTCCTCTCTTGGGCTGCAACCCTGCTTCTTCTAGTCTTCCCAAGACCAACACAGCGACATGCTGTATACCCTGCAGTCAGTGCCTCTCAACCTTCCTGATTTCACGACACACTTTCGAAGTTGCTCGTTTCTCGCGGAACACAAAACCAAATGTTATCACATCTACGTGGACATTCTAGTTGTCCACTTGGGTGAACAAACTTACAGACGTTTTACAATTAAAATCATTTCAATATGCCATTTGTCTTACACACTATTTCAAACAAAGCTATAAATTAATTTGAAGTTACACTAGGAAAGAAAATCATCTTTACCATTTGACCTATAATGGAGATTATAAAAGTTATTTTTTTTCAAAACATTTCTCTCAAATATGTCATTAACGTTGACAGCGTAGTGAAATATGTATTTATAATTGTTCCTATAAACAATCAAGAGATAATTGACGAGCCGAACTTTCACTAGGCACTCATGAGAAACTTGCACCTGTCCCCTAGAAGAAATACGCTGTATGCAATATCATGTTGCTTTCGCTATTAATCTATTACCACTGTGGGTGGCTTTCTGTGCCCAGTCCGAATTAACTCCATAGGTTTTCATAAGGAATTTGTATTTAATGCTGCTCCAGCAACCACTTGAACAAAAGGATGTCCCTGGCGATGAAACTGAGTGTCTAGCAGAACGGTGTTTTTGTTCGGAACTAGCACGTTCTTTGATATGTTATCGTTTGTAACTCCATGGCAAGCTAGGGACTTTGTCACGGCACAGACCGGTTGAGAAGCACTGCCCTGCACGATGGTTGGTCGCTGTCAACATCGATCTTCACAGTGGTTCCTTCCAGCATACCTAGTCCTTCCCGAAGGCTTCTGTGTGTTAGTCCAACACCCCTGACACAAAATTGCCCTCATGCAGCATACTTTCTGCCACTCCAAATTGATATGCTCTAAAGTAGCCCGCACACCAAAGCGACTAACTCAAGAAGCGGTCGAGACTTGCGTCTCGACTGCGTCTTGTCTCTTTGGTGTGCGGGGTCCTCGAGTTTGTCTCTGGGAATGCACAATTTTGTCGTCGTCTTCTAAAACGAGCAGAAGAGAACAAAGTGCTTTTTTTATTCTACGCAAGGAAACCCCTTCCATTTTGTTTTTTGCTTTCGACGTTTGCCAACATGAGCGCGCGCATCGATTCGTCTTGCCTCGAGACGCATCCGCGTCTCCTATGTGTGTGGGAGCATCACCTCGGGACTGGCTCGAGCCTCGAAGGAGACGAGATGCTCGAGACTCGGTCGAGACGCATCGAAAACGCGTCTTGACCGCGTCTCGAGCGAGTCTCCTTTGTGTGCGGGCCGCTTAACCACTGTAAACCAAACAATGCAGCCTTGTATGAGCCCCTTGTGATAATCAACGGCAAATGATGCACCTGTTGATCTTCATATTGCACTGATCTTCCCAGTCAGTTCAACTTTCTTATTGTCGTATGTCTTCAACACAATACCAACCGGTTGCAGTGGCACGTGACTCAGATGTTAGCGATACAAGCTCTCTGGCAGCAGTGACACATCTGCTGCTATTTCTAGCTGCATGTCAAACTTGGAACCGTCAATGTACACGGGCACCATGATACCTCTGCTCCTCAGTGCACCCACAGTGCACGTGCGGTATACTGCGAAGTGGTCATCCTGTTCCTCGGCTGCTTCCTCGGTAACGGAACGAACATGACTTGCCTTTACACACTTTCGATGTTGTGATGTGACCCGTTTTGCCACATCGGAAGCAACTCTCTGTCTTAACCTTACATGCTTGCGGAGCATGTTTGCCACAACAACGCCAACAGTATTGTCCTGTTGTTGTCCATCAAATATAACCTACTATTACACCACACAAACAATAACTTGCTTTCAATGTCGGCGAAGGAAATGGGTACATTTTGAAAGAGTTCTTCGTGCTGATTCTGCTTCTCATTTATGTTAACTTGCTTAGGGTAACTCCCCTCACTCGGTTTTGCAGGATTTCTCACTCGATTGACGCTTGTATTGGAGGCTGTCAAAAGTGGCGCCACCTTGTGAATGGAACAGCCTTGAATGTTCTTTCACTAACGTTAAGTTCTCTGCAATTTCCACAGCTTTCTCGAACTTTAACCTCGTCATGTTACTCAGTTTTTCTTGGACATCTGCGGTTTGGCCCCGTGACAAACCTATCTCTCAACCTATGGCATGCACAGTTAACTTCTTGAAGTCCAAACTGTAATCCGCGATACTTTCATCCTCCCTCTGCAAAGGCGTCTAGAACTTGAATGATTCTACCATATCGTTTGGGACAGACTCATAGTGGTCCTTCAACTTCTTTAACAGTTGTTCCAGGGTTTTATTAGCCGGATTTTCCGGGCTAAATAAACCTGACAGTACCTGGTAGAATTCCCTTCCTACTTCACTAAGAAATATGGCTTTGCGCCTCTCCGCGTTGTCCGCTGCAATGTTGTTTGCCGTCAAATGTAGTTTCAACCCTACTTCATAACAAGAAACTGTCTCAATTTTAGGGTCGAACTTCCCAAGGGTTCCAAATAGACCTGCCATGCTGCTTACGTCCCCTAACTCGCCGCATAACTTAATCACACACTGAATTGTCTTTGTCACTAACTGTCCCGATTAACTCAATTGTCAGTGCCACGAATTTCTGTGCCGTTGTGTTGGATATATATCTGCATCCTCGTCGCCAGAAAATGCTGACTTAGCTGACGAAAAGGCGATAACTCTCCATCAGAAACATAACACTTTTATTAGGATGGCAGGTCGGCAAACAAGCGCGGTAACCAGGCACACTTCCGGTGAGGCATATTTAAAAGATCAGTTTCATCTAACGTAAACATCATAATATTAGTCATCACGTTTACACACACACACACACACACACACACACACACACACACACACACACACACACACACACACACACACACACACACACACACACACACACACACACACACACACAGAAAGAGATTCAAAAGTCGTTATTACGAGATAAAAAGTCGTTATTGCGAGATAAAAAGTCGTAATTACGACTTTTTCTATAGGTATAACGTCATTGAAAAAGCCGTTATATCGGCTTGTTATTTTTCATTTTACCGAAATGGGTTTCCTGGGCTGAAGCTAAACATGCATGACTTGGACAATTTGACAAACAGCGCCACGCATCTGGAAGATACTATTCCACTGGAAACCACTCTTCCACTGGAAGATACACTTCCAACATTGGAGGACGTGGAGCAACCCTTGCCGTATCCTCTGTTTGAGGATATTGCAAGAGTCCCTAGGTCGATCACCTACCCCACCGCCGCTTGAATCGTTTGTACACCACCATCGCATCAAAATCATTGATGATATGATTCAAGCTTTCCAAGAAGATGACGTTGTTCACAAGTCTGAAAATGGCGTTCATTGGGGGACCAGGGGTATACCAAGAAGGTGTTTCAAGAGAAGCATACTCTGCATTTTCGCAGGAGTTTTTCAGTACTTGTGCTGTAGGTGAATCACAGCGTGTTCCTTCCTTGCGCTCCGAGCTACTCAAATCTGATTGACTAGCTGTAGGTCGTATACTGGTGAAAGGGTTTGTTGACTATGGCGTGTAGCCAGTAGAACAGAGCCCAGTTTTTTGCACTTGCTTAGTTAGATGTGAACAGAAAATAACAGAAGAACAACTTGTTACTGGCTTGCTTAAAGGTCCTCAACCAATTCGTTTGCCCATCGCCAATCCGGTTCTTTTAGGTCCAGATGTGTAATGCGTGAATAGTTTAACTAGTGCGCACAGTCAGTTTAATAAAAAATGCTGTTATGTTCTAGTATAACTATAGATGTAATTATCAAGTGACAGTGGTGCACATGTTTATTTCGTATCAGCGCGACACACAGACAGACAGACAGTGATAGTCCATGTCATACAAATGCGTTGTGTATAAGCTGTGTATAGTATTTGCACAAGTGTCTGCCATATACATTACAGTCCTCCGCACCAGTTATTTTGCTAACGTCCAAGGTTACAACAAGAACTGTGAAACAGACAAAGGATACGCTGTCGTACCAGGGATTATTATGCCCAGGGCTACAAGACAGTTCTAGAGAGATAATCGGTCTGGAGCTTTCCGGATTCTCTCCGATCTGCGAACAGCCGACTGCGTTACTGGCGAGTGGACGCCGCTGCCATCAGGTACAGGAGCTACGGCTTCCGCCGTTTCGTCTACACGCTCAATGTCCCGTTCGGTTGATTGTTGGATCGCGGCCGGAGCAGCGATGTCTGCGGGTACCGTATCGTCCGCCGAGTCCGCATGTCGCAGACGCACGTGATTTCGATGACGCCTCAAGTGGCGACCGTCGGGTGCCTCCGATATCAGCACGTCGTTGTGTAGCTCTTTCAGAACTGCAGGAATCCACTTGGGCGAATGATCAGCGTGGTTCTTTACGTAAACCGCATCGCCTGGACTGAAGCGTCGCTCGTTCGATTTCTGGTTGTAATAATCAGTCATCTTCTCCTGCGATTGGTGCACTTTTCTGCCGACGCTCGGTTGCACCGCGTCTAGAAGCGTTCGCAGCTGCCGCCCCTTCAGCAGTTTACTCGGGGAGCTTCCGGTAGTGCTGTGAGGGGTCACTCGGTAGGTCAGCAAGTAACGAGCCAACCTTGTCTCCATCGAACCGTCCTTCATTTTCATCAATCCTCGTTTCACGAGCTGTACTGCCCGTTCAGCGAGCCCGTTCGAGGATGGGTGATAGGCTGGCGAGGTGATGTGCTGAATGCAGTTCTTTTTCATAAACTGCCTGAACTCAGCACTAGTGAAGCACGTGCCATTGTCAGTAACGATAGTTTCTGGCAGTCCATGTTCTGCGAATAACATCCGCAATTGTTCGATTGTCACTTCCGATGTCGATGAGCGTACGACCATCGCGGAGATCCATTTCGAGTAGGCGTCTACTGCCACGAGGATCATCCTGTTCTCGATGGGGGCAGCATAGTCTAGATGCACACGTGACCACGGTTCCTGTGGGAACAACCATGGTCGAAGTGGCGCTCTGGTCGGTTGACGCATGTTTTCCTCGCACTGACCACAGTGCTGCGCGATACGTTCAATCTGAAGATCGATGCCTGGCCACCAGATGTATGACCGCGCTAACGCCTTCATCTTCACCACGCCGCTGTGGCTGCTGTGCAAGAGTTGGAGCATCGTGGCTTGCCCAGGCTCTGGCACAATTATTCGGGTGCCCCGCATCACGCATCCATCGTGCGTGCTCAGCTCATCGCGCACTCTGTGGTATTGCTGTGTTGTTAGGTCGCCCTCAGGCCAGCCTGTTAACACGTAGCGTTGAACTCGCGACAATACTGGGTCACGTCGTGTCCAGTTTCGAATGTGCGTTGACGTCACCGGCGAGTCGTCCAGCTGCTCAATGAGCTGTATGTACTCCGCAGGAGCAGGCGTCTCAGCGTTCTGCGTAGGTATGGGGTAGTCGCGATAGAGCATCGCAATTCTCGTGCGCATCGCCACTCCGATGACGAATGACGTAATCGTAACCTGCCAATGTCAGGGCCCAACGCTGAAGTCGACCCGACGCTTGCGGAGGTATCGGTCGTTGCTCGTTGAACAGCCCCACCAGAGGTCGGTGATCGATGATGAGAACGAAGGTCATACCGTATAGGTATTGGTGGAACTTTGTCACCCCGAACACCAAACTGAGACCTTCCTTGTCGAGTTGCGAGTAGTTGGTTTCCGCAGGCGACAAGCTCCTAGATGCGAACGCGATCGGTCGCTCCGAACCGTCCGTCATCTGATGCGACAGGACTGCGCCCACCCCGTACGGCGACGCATCACATGCGAGCAGAAGAGGTTTGTCGGGGTCGAAGTGCACCAGTAGGGACTCCGACTGCAGCAGGTCCTTCGCCGCTTGAAACGCTCTGACTTGCTCCTTCTCCCATCGCCATTTCGTCTCTTTTCTTAGTAGAATGTGCAGAGGTGCTAGCGTTGTCGACAAGTTGCGCAGGAATCGTCCATAGTAGTTGAGCAGGCCAAGCCACGAACGTAGTTCTTTCACGTTCGTTGGGCTAGGCGCATCTTGAATCGCCGTGACCTTTTCGTCTGTGGGATGCAGGCCATTTCGATCGATCTTGTGGCCCAGGTATACGACTGCCTCGTTGAAGAACTCGCACTTTTTATTGTTTAGCTTCAACCCTGCTTGGTCCAGCCGGTTCAAGACCAGCCGGAGATTCGCCACGTGTTCATCTCGAGTTTTCCCCGTGACGAGGATGTCGTCCAGGAAGATGCATACCCGTGGTATGCCAGCAAGCACACACTCGAGAGCTCTCTGGAATATTGATGGCGCCACCGATATGCCGTACGGTAAGCGAGTGTATCTAAAGAGTCCCTTGTGCGTGTTGATCGTAACGTAGTCACGTGACCCTTCGTCGAGCTGAAGTTGAAGATACGCATGGCTCAAGTCCAACTTTGTGAACGTCTCTCCTCCTGCCAGACTGGCGTAGAGATCGTTAACCCGTGGTAGCGGATATTTGTCTTCTACCACACTTTTGTTGATCGTGACCTTGTAATCACCGCAGATCCTTATCTGCCCGTTGGACTTGGGGACCGGAACGATCGGTGCCGCCCATTCTGAGAACTGGACTGGCTAGATGAGGCCCTCCTGTTGCAGTCGGTCTATTTCATGTTCGACTCTCTCCTTCAGGGCATAAGGAATGGGTCTGGCCTTGAAGAAACGTGGAATCGCATCGCTTTTCACGTTGATCTTCACCTGCATTTCTTTCAGCTTGCCCAGTCCCTCAGCGAACACGTCTGGCACTTCCGCCATCAGTCCGGCATGCACCGGGTCAAGGTCGCGAACGAGCATGATCTCGCCCCAGTCCAGCTTCAACTGCGACAGTAGATTTCTGCCCAAGAGATTCTGCCGAGCGCCAGACACTACCACAATTGGCACATGTGCCGACTGCTGTTTGTATTCGGTGACGACCTCTATTTGTCCCAGCACCGGAATAGACTGACTTGTATAAGTGGTCAAGTTGACGTCCACTGTTTGTAGCTTTGGGGGTGGCGACCGCAACCCGTGATATGTCGCCTCATTGATTATGGAGACTCCTGCCCCCGTGTCAACCAACATTCTCACTGCTTTACCGTCCATGTGCACTCCTATCTCAATAGGCTGCTTTGACGTGTGATCCCCCTTGACGTTGTACAGACAGTACTCAGCTCTGTCCTGAGGGGTGTTCACGAGATGAGTTTCGCCGCGTTTCTTGCGACATGCCGCCATGATGTGACCTCTCTTTTGACAGAAATGACAAGTTGCATCTTTAAACTTGCACTCTTGATGCGTGTGGTTGCCGTTGCAACGGTAGCACAATTTCTGAGTTGTCTTGTCGTAGCCACGCGTGTGTGTCGTAGACCTAGCGGTGGTCGGAACTGGCCTTTTCTCTCTGTTTTTCCGGTTTGACACTACACTCACTGTACTTTTAGTGCAGTCGAAGCTGTGTCGGGGGGCTATCTGTTTAGCCTCGGTCTCCGCCACTTCGTCCGCCAGCGCCATCTGCATTGCCTGCTCGAACGATCTATCTTCGCTGAGTAGTTTGCGCTGAGTGCTGCCGCTTTTGATGCCGCACACGAGCTGGTCTCGCAATGCCTCGGCCAGAAATTCCCCGAAGTTGCAAGTGGATGCGAGCCTCCGGAGTTCTGCCGCAAATGTGGCGACCCCCTCGCCCTCTTTCTGGTTGCGTTGGTGGAATTTGAATCTTTCCGCCACTGTAAGCCGACGTGGCTTCAGATGGCTTTTTAGTTTCTCAGTTATTTGCTCAAACGACAACTCTGCCGGTCTTTGAGGACTGACGAGACTTTTAAGAAGAAGATACGTTTCCGGGCCTACCAGTGTGAGTAGTGTAGCCACTTTCTTCCTGTCGGCGGCCTCTCTCACCGATTCGTCCACGCCGCTGCCCACTGCACCAACATTGTTTGCAACGAAGTACAGTTCTAGCCGCTCCAAATACGCTTCCAAGTCACTACTGCCGTCGTATGGCTCTATTTGACCAATGTATCCCATCCTCGTCGCCAATTGTTATGTTCTAGTATAACTATAGATGTAATTATCAAGTGACAGTGGAGCACATGTTTATTTCGTATCAGCGCGACACACAGACAGACAGACAGTGATAGTCCATGTCACACAAATGCGTTGTGTATAAGCTGTGTATAGTATTTGCACAAGTGTCTGCCACATACATTACAAATGCGTACTTGTTTTTTTAATCGTCAAAAAAAAAAGATTTGTCGTTACACCGGGTATATCTGGCGAAAGCCAATTGCGCTGTCGACCTCCTGCGCCATTTCGGTCACGTGCTTTACGCGAGATCGACATCCCACGTATTCGAAAACAATAACAACATACACGTGCTTTGGTGTATCAAGATGAAGATTCCAAAGTGGTTGTACGAAGGTACGTATACTACACTATCGCATTTAGCAACAAGAACGCGTAGCCGCGTATTAATTCAACGAGAATTGCAACTTGCGAACGTCAACACTCGACTCGAGGCAGTCTAAGACTAAGGCTAAGCCAGTCACCAGTGACTGACACCAGGTCCATGACCATATTATCAGCCAGAGATTCAGTCAGAGGCTGTAACAACAAGCATAATATTTGATATGCATTGTAATTTGTATTTGGTTACGTATGATCTTGGTAATAAACTATATTATTGCGACAATACATGTAGAGAATAGATGACGTGAGGCTGCGAAATGACAAATAACATTGGTTTGGCAATAGGCCCCTGTTGATCGTGCAAGTAACTTAGTCAGGGAGCATCCGTAATTTCGTGCAACAGAACGTCAAACACGGGAGTATTATATTGGTGATCATAATTATTAAAACAGTGTTTTGTTATGCACATTTTGATACTATTACTGCAGAATGTTGTTGATTTCCATTGTAGTTTATGCAAAATAATTGAGATTTGTTATATTGACGACCATGATGGTGATGATGATCTTATTAAATATAAAAATGTAAACTTGTAAATACATAAAATATAAATACAGTTAAAGTACACCATATATAAGGATTAAACAAGATAATGCTTGCACTTGTTTCCGTTGTGGTGCTTGGTGCCTGGCTATAGTTTATGTAATTGGTATCCTGTGATACCTTTCAACTGACATATGCCAGCTATTCTTGTGTATTTACCAATAGGTGTATATATTCTCACCACAGCAATATATGAATGCATAATACATAACTTGAATTATGATGTACACTGGCTTCCAGGTCAATCAGTTAGCTTAACTGACTAAAAACCAATGTAGAATGCAGGTTGCTCGACATACGAATATGGTGACGCCTGACTAGCTTGTGAGACAGGTTCAGTGTCGAGCATTCTTTGGTGAACTACATCAGTTTGGATATCGATGACATCACTGTATGTGTTCGCTCTCTTTGATGGTACTGCATACCAGCCTCCTGACATTTTGCTGTACATCCGCATCTACCTATACCGGAGACAAAGTGACAATTAGCATGGCTCTGACATGTATTATATTTTATATGTGATGACACATTTATCAAACGTCAATAATACACGGTATCTGTATTCAATTCAACTTTAACTTTTAGCAGTGTCTATGACAAAATACATCAATTATCCAGCATTGTTACAGTGGTAAGGTTCCATTGTCTTTGTGTTGCTGATAGTCAGTGGCAGCCAGCTGAGTTCTTGCAACGTACACCAGGTACTTGTTATGTACAACAACACAAGTTTGTGATGAAGTAATGGAATTGAAAGACTTTTCACATTTTGCAGCAACAATCTGTTGATACACTGACAGCAGCATTTTATTTGTTTAAGTTCTCTATGTATCATGAGGACTGTTATTATACTTTTCATGCCACGTTTCATATTTCTAAATTATTCTTTTTTATCACTGGTTTATATTTTCACAAATAATTTATATTACATTTTCACTTCGCATGATAATTATACACCTGTACTGATATGGTGTAGTATCCAGTCCTCAGGATTGCTCAGAGCGCTTTAAACTTTACTCCCTGGCAGACCTGTTAATTCGAACACCATCTCGACTTATGTGGGAAGCATTCAGCCACACTGTAATTAATATGCGAAGACTATTTGTACAAAAATATTGTGGTCTGTAGCTGGTACTCTTCATTCAACTGAGTAAACCTGAGCAATGTAGCATGTAGTGATTGTACATGTAATTCTCAGTCACTTGGCGATGACCCTGACTAGTCTAGTCACTATTATTTGCGAGTTGTAAACATACATACCAAGCATTGCATAAACTACAAAATTTTCGATTTTTCTAATCATTTATGTTTTTTTAACAAAGAACCATAAATTATGATTCTTTGTTAAAAAAACAATTATGATTCATAATAGTTATTTTTATTTGATATGTACATATTACATTTGTTCAACTAAACATCTTCCTAAGTAATTTGTTCTCATTGGTTTACATTTTATGGGCATGCGATATTAAAAATTGTTGTTAATACACATATTTGTTTAGGCACTAATTTTGTGAGTTGTAAACATACAAAGCATGTGTAAACTACAACTAGCATTTGACATCACGAGTACTAGTGTTGTTTTTTTGTAACCAAGAATCTTGATAAAAGTATATGTTTGTTTTTTATATATACCTGACATTTTTTCAACCTCTTCCTAATTTTTTTTTCTATTGTTGTTTTGCATTTTATGTGCATGTGATATTAAAAATTATTACATTATACACATCAAGTGCAGTGATTGTACCTGTAGTTGTATTGTACTTTTCATTATTTTGTAGTCAATCTCATCAAATAGTTTCAATAAAATGTTTTTACTTTACATTGTCTTTACTTTAATTCACATGCATTTCTAACAACAATATGCAATTTAACGAGGACACCACATTACTGTAAAATCCCCATGCAGACAAGCAAAACTATCACATACAGGGGTGGATCCAGAAATCGAGTATGGGAGGCACAAAAACCTCCACTGGCGGCCAAACCAAATGGTGTAGTCTAAATTTTGTCGCTACCACGCTGCCATAACATCACCCGCTCCATTGGAATGGTGATATTGGAAGACGCCACAACTTCAGCTTATTATTATCACCTAAACTGGGGCACATTTCAAACGGTCTGGGAGGACACACGTGGACACACATGGGCCCATTATAAAAGATTTGCAGACATGCCAAATTCTTATGGTCTAGGGAGGCACCTGTCCCCAGGCCCACCTGGATCCGCCTATGACATACTTATTTATTGCTTGTATTTATAATTTTGATAACAGGTTTGGTGACAGAGTAACCACATTTGACAACACTCATTTACCTGAAGGTGAAGAGCTTTGAAGCATACATCTGCATGTGGTGTTGACACACCTCGAGTTCTGAAAATATAGTACATGTATTAATAGTCAGCACTGATTGTTTCTATCAATAATCATTTTAATGTACTTGCAAAAGTTGCAATGCAATGAATGACCACCTGCAAAATGCAACCAATGCCAACGGTCAAAAGCTATCTATATAATATATACATGTTATGGGCATTAACGTCCATGGTATTGAGGGGCGCTGGTTTTCTGAACATAACAAAAACTCACAGAACGGACATTAAAAAAACTTAGTGAAACTACTGGAATATTCTTTTCCTTGTAAATAATTAAATACCAAGACTACATACAATTGAATTCAAATTAATTTTTTTAATGTCCCATAATAGTATTTTTTAATATAAAAGTAATAAATGTGTTAAATTACTATTACATTACTGTTGTTAGTAAATTATGTACATATTGGTTCAATAATTATAATCGTTACGGATCATTTATAATGCATTTACACTATTACTATTTTCTCAAGCCTACTTAGGCTACTAGCCTACTACCATATACGACATAGACATAATATAGTCACTATCATTGACATAAGTATATGCCATAGGCATAGCGTCGTACTGTTAGCCGATATTAGTATATAGTAAACAGGGCCCAGCCAGGCCGCCCATACCGCCATTGCCAATGACTAAAACTTTAAAAGGAAAACAATCAAATAAATTTAGTACAAGCAACATTAATATATATACTCATACGTCTAAATATACGTGATTATAGCTGAATAAATCGAAATTACTAACCTGTCTGGAAGAACCTTTGCGAACGCTGCATCTCGTCTGTTGATATTGTGACTGACACCACGACACGGGCAAAGGCCCACGGCCACAGTCCACTGGCACTGTCGCCAACTCCTTCTGTTTGCTTTGTTTCTTCCATAGTCGTTCCCAAATAGAAATACACCTTTATGCGTGGGTACTGTTTTTGTCTGTCTAATTTAGCCCATTTTGTTGTGTCGGTGTATGTTCGTGGACGTCCACTCATTGCCTAAACTCGGAATTCCATAACATCAACAGCGCCAAAGGGTAAGAGTCAAAGGTCAATATCGCCCAAAATTCGCGATCACGAGAAGACAAGAACGCGATTCCACGCCGAGTTCAATGTCCATACTCAGCTAAAATCGAAACAAAAAACCGGATCCGGTTTTTACTAAAAACGAAAGAGTTCGCAGTTTTTGTATTAATTTTATAAAAACGAACTAATACGTATGCATAAACGAACTAGGATATCATTAGGGAGTACTTGATTCCTCTGTTTTTGTGTGAATTTACTAAGAAACGCGAGGAACAAGACAATCGAATTGGTTGAGTACCTTTAACTATCTCTGTGAAGGAGATGCAGTAATGGTGAAATGTATGCGGAATGGTGAGGAGGTTGACAGTGACGATTGGTTGGATTTCCTGTCGCGAATGAAATGTCACACTGTCCCGAAGAAAAATGGCATTAGAGAGACAGACAGACATATTTATTTATGTTTTACCATAAATGTACATAAATACAAACGTACAAACATAAATGTAAGGTCAAGGAGACTCCATGTCGCTAACTGTCGCTAACATGGGAGCTCCGTTTTAATGATAGCAAATCAAATTAAATTTAATTAGTTATTGGCAACAGTGTATAGAAATAATAATCACAATTCAATGTTAATAAATACAGATATGTAATAATGTAGCATATTGTATACTAATATTATGTATTACATATATAACAATTGTGGATATCACAATGACTTTTAAAGCTCATAATTAAGTAGTTTTTAATGTAAGTTGTGAAACCATGTAGGTCATGTGTATAAATGTTATCAATGATAATTCTTGGAATATTGTTAACTGTTTCTTTTATGTTGTGTCGTTTGTGTTTTTTGGCATATTCATGATTGAAACTGGGAATAAAAAGGTTATTTATTCCTCGTGTGTAGTGTTGATGGATTTCAAAGTTGCGTAAATAAGGGATATGGCAGAAATAGTCAGGTAGATCGTGATTGACTAATTTATAGTAAAATTTCAGTTGTTGCTTTATAAATATCACCCAGTTTTAGGAATTGTAGGTTTTTTTTTAATCGGAACTGTATGTGCATTATATTTACTCATATAAATTATTCTCATTGCTTGTTTTTGTAAATTAAACACTCGATGTGCTTTATGACCCCATAACAGAATACCATAATTAATTAGGAAGAATGAGGGATGCGTACATATTAGATAGTATGTTTTGTGGTAAAAAGTGTTTAAGTTTATTCAAAATTCCATTTGTTTTATTTAGTTTGTTAGCTATTTTATTTTTATGACTGCCAGTTTAGATGACTATTTAATATTATTCCCCAAAAATAATAACTTACACAATCAATGCTTTCCCCATCTATTTTCAACAAGGGGATATGTATTTTCTTTTGAGGCATATTAAATATCATGAATTTAGTTTTCTTGACATTTAATGAGCGTTTGTTGGCTTTTAGCCAGTTACTGATCTTATTAAGTTCGATGTTTACACTACAGCTGCAGCCATACTTTCCCGACACACAGTCTGTCTATGAAATGTTGATTAAATAACTTCGTTTGATGTGACAATATATGCCGTTTGCAGATTGTTCTAGCGGCGTACCTAACAGTGCTGCTAATTCAAGTGTAAAACTAATATTATTTAGCCAGACAGCTTCGTTACATATACCTAGTCTGATGACGCAAACGGTGGACGTAGCAGCCAATGCGTAAATAGTTGAAATAACAATAACCAGCTGTGCTTGTCCTGGATATTTTGCAACAGCTACTGATCAATTGAATATAATGTGTTTGCTTGTTTTACATGATACAGCCATTGTAAGAACTGGGTGTTCTCGTTTCGTCATAAGCATTGTTAGTGTCAATTATACGAGTTGTTATTATATTAGGCGAAAATTCAAAATAATTTAGGCATATAATGTTGGAGGCGGCTGTTATGTTTTTGAACGACAATAATTGGTCCAGTTCTCTCTCGGATATTTTGCGACAATGACTGAACACATAAAAATAATTTGTAATGTTTGTATTGTATTAACATTCTATTGTAGAGTCATTGTAAGAAACAGTGGTGGCGTCGTCGCTTTGTAATAAAGATTATCGTTATGTATTACGCCTGGTAGTGTTCATTAGAATCTAGAGAATACACAAGTATGGATTATTGTAAGTACGGCAATGATATGTCAATACTAACATCGGATAGTACGTTACAGTTATTACAACGCATACACTATTTATGTACAATACGGCGAACAATGTCATATCGTTACAGATGGGTCATTGTCACTTTTCGGAGTCTTCACTCATTGATACGCACTGTCACAAACCTGTAATTTAATGTTGTCGTAAAGGCTTACTTACTTAGACTTAGTTCCTCCTGTTCCTTTCGGGACATCGAGCAACGAGCTTTCTCCATCTACTACGGTCTTTCGCAATTTCTTTGGCCTCATTTCAGGTGATTTCCATTTCTGCCAGATATTCTTTAAACGTCTTGCGCCAGGTCTTAGTCGGCCTTCCTCTCCTTCTGTTTCCATCTTCAGACACCCATTCCATTGCTACATGTGCAGTTCTCTCTCTTGGTAGGCGTCGGATATGTCCCGCTATTCTTCGTCGTCGAGACTTAACTATGTCATGCAGTCTATCCAGGCCTGCCCTCCTCATCACTTCTTCATTGGTGATGTGCTCTCTCCACGATATGCCCAATATGAACCGGAGTCATCGTCGGTGAAATATGTCTAGTTTTTTTGATATCCTCGCCGTATTCTTCCACGTTTCACAGGCATATATCGCTGTTGGTATTACGATTGACATGTAAAGACGTAGTTTTATGTCCTTTCTGATGGTGGTACTGGACCATATTGGACGTAGTCTTTGGAACACTGCTGATGCCTTGCCTATCCTCGCTCGTACATCTACTTTCGCGTCGCCTTTCCTAGAGATATAGTTTCCGAGGTAAGGGAAGTTCTCGACGCATTGCAACTCTTGCTGACCGATCACAATGTGGGGGTCAGATCCATCACCAACTGACAATGTTTTTGTCTTCCCATAGCTGATTCGTAATCCGACCATCTCTCCATTTTCGTTTAAATTATTGGTCATCTCTTGCAGGATCACCGGCGTGTGGCTGAGCAGTGCAATATCATCGGTAAAGTCAAGGTCTGTCAACCTATTATTTATCCATTTAACACCAAAGTTCGGATCTTTCATCGTTTTCCTCATGATGAAGTCGATAACAACAAAGAGGAAAAGGGACAGGATGCAACCTTGACGTACACCTGTCTCTATATCGAACACGTCCGTGTAGCCATCGTTGGTCTTGATGCAGCAGTTGGTGTTTCGGTATAGCGATTTGAAAATGTCTATATATTTGCTTGGTATGCCGTATAGCTTCAGGATTTGCCATAGCGAATCTCTGTGGACACTGTCGAAAGCCTTCTTAAAGTCAATTAAATTGACTAAAAAGAGGTATCTGGAACTCTCTGCTTTGTTCGATGATGTTTCGCAATGTGAAGATCTGCTCACAGCATGACCTTCCTGTTCGAAACCCAGCTTGTTCCTCCCGGAGGTGTTGGTCAACTGCTGTCTTCAGCCGGTTTAGGATCTGCAGAACACTTTTCCAGGTACTGACATCAATGTTAGCCAGTTATTGCAATCGCTCAGACACCCCGTCTTTGGTAACGTCACGATCACTCCTCGTCTCCAATCATCAGGAACCTCCTCAGACCAGATCAGATTGAACAAGTAGGTTAACTCGTCTACAACCCCGTCCTTGCCATGTTTCAATAGTTCGGCCGATACTTCATCAAGGCCCGCTGCCTTGTTGTTCTTGGGGCTATCGCTGGCTTTGGAGACTTCTGCCCTGGTGATGTCATTGGTGATGACATCAAGCTCTTTTGTGTTTGATTCCGATTCGAAGTTGAAGAGTGTGGTTGGTGTTGATTGATTTAGTACTTCTCGGAAGTGTTAAATCCACCTCGTGGCTTGTTCCTCGTTTGTTAGAAGCACTCTGCCATCTTTGTCTTTTATTGGTATGTTGGAATTGCTTTTCGCGCTAGTTAGCTCTCTCACAATCCTATACAGCGTTTTCGAGTCATTCCGTTCTGCTGTTGTTTGTGCTTCTTTACCTTTCTCTTCTAACCATTTCCTCTTAACTGTCCTACAGCTCTTTTTTACTTCCTTGGCCAGTTTCCTGTATTCCTCATCTGATGATCTCCATTGTTGGATGTTTCTCGCTGCTTGATCTCTTCTGATCTTCATATCCTTCCTTTTATCAATCAGTTTCCACGAGTCTCCGGTAATCCACTGTTCTCTGTTGGACCATATTCTCCTTCCAAACACTACACTCGCGCTCTCCTTTACGGCTTGAAGGAATAGCTGCCATTGCTCTTCTAAGTCGGTTGAGTGTTGTAGCGCTTGGAATCTGTTCTTAGTTTCCTCGTAGAATTGTTTTGATGTGTCTGTGTTCTTTAAGTTATCTGTCGCATATGGTCTGACCGTCTTCACCGTCTTGACTCTCTTTAACTTCAAGCGGATCTTACCAATCACAAGGTTGTGGTCAGAGCCAACATCTGCCCCTCTGTAGGTTCGGACGTCCTGTAGAGATGTACGCCATCTACTACTAATGCAGATGTAATCAACCTCATTCGATGTATTGCCATCTGGTGAGATCCAGGTTTTCTTGTGAATGCGTTTATGTTTGAAGAAGGTGTTGCCAATGCTGATACCACTGGCGGTGCTCATCGAGGGCAATCGTTTACCGCTATCATTCGTATTTCCAGCTGAACCGTGAGGTCCAACCGTAGTATACATTTCTCTTCTGTCTCCATACAGCTTCGCGTTAAAGTCTCCTACCACCACTTTTATGTCAAAGCTTGGTATGTTGTCAAGTACGTTCTGGAGTTGGTCATAAAAGGTGTCCTTTTCCTCGTCTGTGGCGACTTCGGTTGGGGCATATACTTGCACTACGGTGACTTTGACATGTCTGGTGTTGAACCTCGCTGTGATAATGCGTTCACTAACTGGATTCCACCCTATCAGTGGTTTTGTAGCATCCTTATTCAGGAAAAAAAGCTTCCAAAAGCGTCAGCCGGTTCATTCAACGATTATTCAGTCATGATAAGACAGCATAGGTCATACACAGTTTTATCGCATGGATAGTTTTTCGGTCTGCATTCGTCAATGCAGGTTTGAACCGCATCATGTTCAACAGGACACAGGTAGTCTACAGCTCCGTACAGCTGGGCGATTCCATGTCACTAAAAAACCTCACCATCTCTGATTTTGCTGAAAATTGGCATGCCAATTGGAATATGCCACACAAACAGCCATGCCAAATTTTTAGAAAATTGGGTTGTATAATTTTCGAGTTATAAGCCCTCAAAAAATTGCAATTTGTAAAAAAAAACGGAATTTGATCGCCGTTTTGTATCACTCCGCGACCCACAACTTCAGTAATAATAGTCCTAGACCAGTAAATGTTACATTTCTGGAAAGGTCTCATTTAACTGCATCTAGTGGACACGGAATCAGATAACTGAATAATAATAATTAAAACAATCCAAGTACATGCAATTTTTGTGACGTGTGACCCCCCCCCCAGAAAACAACCTCCAAACTGATTGAACCAAAAATACATTCATTATAAAATTATAGAACAGTATGTAACCCAAATATGCTGAACAAATCAGAGTGGGCACTCTTTGGGTTACTAAGATACAATCAAAATAGCATGTACATACACCCCGTATATGAAAAGTGCACTCTAATTCTAATGCTTGTTATAAAATCATTATGTACACCAAATGTGTTTCCATACTAAACATGTCACTGTCAGTCAGGTATGTTTTAGTGAAACTAGATAATTTTCATGTAAAACCGGGCTAGATAATTAACTCTCTTTGTACAGTGCATTATAATTACAACCAATATTATAACACCAAAACGTCTCAAACTGGTCATGCATTGATGCAGTTTATTACCAGTACACTTTTTATGTATTGGTATAAACCTTAACAAATTATAAAAAAAACAGAAGTTAATTAATTTTCAACCATTCCTCCACTTGGTCAAAGTCATGATTGTTACTATCAGACTAACTGAAATGTTCATAGTCTCGAGTGCAATGCAGGTACACGAATTCCTCATTCACAGTATAACAGCTTGTTGTCCCATCAATCCTTTTACACAGCCTGCAACGCAAATACTTAGTAATGGTAAGGGGCATGGAAATATTATTTATTAGATAATTCACATCGTATCAAACTATAAGTAGATTCAGAATTGCCCTGTAGGGTTTTGTAGCATATTTAGATTCTCTAGAGGGGTGGATAGACCGAATCACTCATTATTTGGCCATGTTACAATGTGAGGACGAAACAGGAAATAAAATTATCCCAAAATACCCCATGGCCCAGTAGGCCCCCTAATTACACCATTGTATATAATAATAATGAAATCTTATC
Organism: Paraescarpia echinospica; assembly: GCA_020002185.1. Lineage (NCBI taxonomy): Eukaryota > Metazoa > Annelida > Polychaeta > Sabellida > Siboglinidae > Paraescarpia > Paraescarpia echinospica. The sequence continues at coordinate 19,743,097 of CM034539.1, read as the reverse complement.
TAGCGCCGGTATCCACCGTAGAGGCACTCATGGCAAAGCAGGCAAGCGCCATGAGCACCTTTATTATCAATATAATAAAAAGATATAATAGCAAGTATCCAGTCTTTGGGACTGGTTAACGAAAAATATTCATTCATATAATTATACTAATACTATATGATATATATATATATATATATATAATATATGATATATACCACTCACCACTGCCTATAGCCAACCAGTACTAAACAAAGGATTATTCTATAAAGTGGTATAATTTTGGATTACCTTGTTCATAAGAAGAGTAGCGTCTTTCATTTCTGATGCATTGAGTTGATAGACTCGCCCGGTTGAAGTCAGTGATTTGACAGTGGTCAAAATCTGATCTTGACCAACGATCAGCTCATCAAGGCATCTTGGGAAGGTGAAGGAAGGTAAAGGTCCGGCTGGATGAAGAAAGCTGACTTGTGCTTCATTGGTTTCAGACATCACCTTCAACACGTAGGCTAGCCACCGGTTGTCATCATACATGCACGTAATGTATGATCCGTCAATGTCAGCCACTCCTAAGAGTTCTCATTCATTTGTAATCTTCACGATCTCCTGTTCTGTGTCTGCTGAGAACTCGCGCACTTCCATCAAAGAACGTGATTCTCGAACGGGAACAAAGGAGTGCAGTCGCTGTGTTCCTGTTACTGCAACAGCGTCAGCAAATCTGTTCCGTAACTTAACTTCTTCATCTGTGATTTCATCTGTGTCAACAAACATGACTTTGATGGACGGCAAGTTGCCAGAGGCCCACACAAACAAGTCCATTGGTGTATGGATCTGGTCATCATATGGCTTTTGAAGGCTGGCTCTAGCAGCCAGTCGTTTCACAGTGCCACCGACACCATCACTCTGCAGTAACACCATCAAAGTCTTCTGCGTGGAAAATGGTGTTGGAGAAGTTCTTTCTATTATCGTGCTGAGACGCAGCTCCATCCGAGAAATAGTTGACATGGTGAAGATGCATGTTGTCACGCAGAAATGCTATCAGGTGACGTTGGTAGCAATGCGTGTGTCATTGAGTTGGAGATGACAACAAAGGTTCTGTGCTTGACTACTCCTTCTCCTCGATAGTACGCAACAAACAGATGTATAGCTGCTTGGTCATTCGACCAGTGGTAGCCCTGTACAGCATCTTGCACAACAAACAGATGTATGGTTGTTTGGTCATTCGTCCAGTGGTAGCCCTGTGCAGCATCTTGCACAACAAACAGATGTATGGTTGCTTGGTCATTCGTCCAGTGGTAGCCCTGTACAGCATATTGCACAACAAACAGGTGTATGGATGCTTGGTCATTCGTCCAGTGGTAGCCCTGTACAGCATCTTGCACAACAAACAGATGTATGGTTGTTTGGTCATTCGTCCAGTGGTAGCCCTGTACAGCATCTTGCACAACAAACAGGTGTATGGTTGCTTGGTCATTCGACCAGTGGTAGCCCTGTGCAGCATCTTGCACAACAAACAGATGTATGGTTGCTTGGTCATTCGTCCAGTGGTAGCCCTGTGCAGCATCTTGCACAACAAACAGATGTATGGTTGTTTGGTCATTCGACCAGTGGTAGCCCTGTGCAGCATCTTGCACAACAAACAGATGTATGGTTGTTTGGTCATTCGACCAGTGGTAGCCCTGTGCAGCATCTTGCACAACGAACAGGTGTATGGTTGCTTGGTCATTCGACCAGTGGTAGCCCTGTGCAGCATCTTGCACAACAAACAGATGTATGGTTGTTTGGTCATTCGACCAGTGGTAGCCCTGTGCAGCATCTTGCACAACAAACAGATGTATGGTTGCTTGGTCATTCATCCAGTGGTAGCCCTGTACAGCATCTTGCATAACAAACAGATGTATGGATGCTTGGTCATTCGTCCAGTGGTAGCCCTGTACAGCATCTTGCATAACAAACAGATGTATGGATGCTTGGTCATTCGTCCAGTGGTAGCCCTGTACAGCATATTGCATAACAAACAGATGTATGGTTGCTTGGTCATTCATCCAGTGGTAGCCCTGTACAGCATCTTGCATAACAAACAGATGTATGGATGCTTGGTCATTCGTCCAGTGGTAGCCCTGTACAGCATCTTGCATAACAAACAGATGTATGGATGCTTGGTCATTCGTCCAGTGGTAGCCCTGTACAGCATCTTGCATAACAAACAGATGTATGGATGCTTGGTCATTCGTCCAGTGGTAGCCCTGTACAGCATCTTGCATAACAAACAGATGTATGGATGCTTGGTCATTCGTCCAGTGGTAGCCCTGTACAGCATCTTGCATAACAAACAGATGTATGGTTGCTTGGTCATTCGTCCAGTGGTAGCCCTGTGCAGCATCTTGCACAACAAACAGATGTATGGATGCTTGGTCATTCGTCCAGTGGTAGCCCTGTGCAGCATCTTGCACAACAAACAGATGTATGGATGCTTGGTCATTCATCCAGTGGTAGCCCTGTGCAGCATCTTGCACAACAAACAGATGTATGGTTGCTTGGTCATTCGTCCAGTGGTAGCCCTGTGCAGCATCTTGCACAACAAACAGATGTATGGTTGTTTGGTCATTCGACCAGTGGTAGCCCTGTGCAGCATCTTGCATAACAAACAGATGTATGGTTGCTTGGTCATTCGACCAGTGGTAGCCCTGTGCAGCATCTTGCACAACAAACAGATGTATGGTTGCTTGGTCATTCGTCCAGTGGTAGCCCTGTGCAGCATCTTGCACAACAAACAGGTGTATGGTTGCTTGGTCATTCGTCCAGTGGTAGCCCTGTGCAGCATCTTGCACAACAAACAGATGTATTGTTGCTTGGTCATTCGTCCAGTGGTAGCCCTGTGCAGCATCTTGCACAACAAACAGATGTATGGTTGCTTGGTCATTCGTCCAGTGGTAGCCCTGTGCAGCATCTTGCACAACAAACAGGTGTATGGTTGCTTGGTCATTCGTCCAGTGGTAGCCCTGTGCAGCATCTTGCACAACAAACAGATGTATGGTTGCTTGGTCATTCGTCCAGTGGTAGCCCTGTGCAGCATCTTGCACAACAAACAGATGTATGGTTGCTTGGTCATTCGACCAGTGGTAGCCCTGTGCAGCATCTTGCACAAAAAACAGATGTATGGTTGCTTGGTCATTCATCCAGTGGTAGCCCTGTGCAGCATCTTGCACAACAAACAGATGTATGGTTGTTTGGTCATTCGACCAGTGGTAGCCCTGTGCAGCATCTTGCACAACAAACAGATGTATGGTTGCTTGGTCATTCGTCCAGTGGTAGCCCTGTGCAGCATCTTGCACAACAAACAGGTGTATGGTTGCTTGGTCATTCGACCAGTGGTAGCCCTGTGCAGCATCTTGCACAACAAACAGATGTATGGTTGCTTGGTCATTCGTCCAGTGGTAGCCCTGTGCAGCATCTTGCACAACAAACAGATGTATGGTTGCTTGGTCATTCGACCAGTGGTAGCCCTGTGCAGCATCTTGCACAACAAACAGATGTATGGTTGCTTGGTCATTCATCCAGTGGTAGCCCTGTGCAGCATCTTGCACAACAAACAGATGTATGGTTGCTTGGTCATTCGTCCAGTGGTAGCCCTGTGCAGCATCTTGCACAACAAACAGGTGTATGGATGCTTGGTCATTCGTCCAGTGGTAGCACTGTGCAGCATCTTGCACAACAAACAGATGTATAGTTGCTTGGTCATTCGTCCAGCGGTAGCCCTGTGCACCATCTTGCACAACAAATGAGTAATTCTCTGTAACATCACCACTCACCAGTGATTATCACCTCTCCTTTAACCAACTGACTTTTCTTGTCTTTCAAGAAAGCTGACTGCTGACGTTTTAAGACCTCAAGACTGTCCATCAAACAAACACATCTGTTTTACAGCTGTGTCCAGTCTTGTTCGGTCAACCGAGACCCATGTTTTATATTATGTAATTTCATCGATGGCTAGATCATCAAGTGCGGCATGTAAACTCTCTTTCAAATGATCCTGTGTATGACAGTAGTCACACTTCCCAAGGAAACATGAATTATACATATCTGGTACTTGTATATTTAGTATAAGTAAAGTCATAGTCTGGATAATTGCAAAGTGATAGCATAAAAAAATATTATACTAAAAAAATAAGTGAGAATATGCAAGCACATATTGGCTCACAGAATGATACACATTTAGCGATTTTTTAATGTTTATTATTTTGATCATATCTTGAAAACCCTAAGAGTGCCCACTCTGATTTTCTCAGGATATTTGAGCTACATGCTGTTCTATATAATGAATCTATTTTTGGTCCAATCGGTTTGGAGGTTTTTTACGGGGGAGTCGCAGGTCACCAAAATGGCATGTATTTAGAAAAAAATTAATATTTTCTTATCTGATTCCATGTCCACTAGATGAATTTAAATGAGACCTTTCCAGAAATGTCACATTTATTAGTCTAGGACTATTATTACTGAAGGTATGGGTCGGAGAGTGATAAAAAACCGCGATCAAATTCCGGTTTTTTTACAAATTGTCATTTTTTAGGGCCAATAACTCAAAAACTATACAACCCACTTTTCTCAAATTTGGCACCGTTGTTTACACAATACGTGCCAATTAGTAGCTAATTCGGAGGAGGGTCGGCCAAAAAATGTCAAAACTGATTGATTTGACATGGATTCACCCAGCTGTGGATATTCATACAGCATGCATGGCCGTCCACCCAAAACATTTGCATGGCGTGACGGACGTATCCTGTGCTGGTTCCACAAACCAGCAACGTCGTCTAGATCATTCTAAAAAAATATATAATATTATATATACACACACACATATATATATATATATATATGTATATTATATATATATAAACAAGTTTGACATTTAAATAAATTTAAACATATATAACAACAGGAGATAAACTCACTCTATAATACCACCATTACAATTTTGAGAACTAAAACATTTCTCTCAGCCGATTCCGAGCGTACACGTATTTTAAACGTTTCCATGAAGATTACATATAACGGGATCCACACAAACAATGCGCCATTGAAAGGGCTCAAATTTGCTCACGGTATAACTGTATGATGATAATATGTAAGCGATTTCCATTGAAATGGCAATTGATGACATGACCTCCAGACTTTTTCTATAAGAGGAAAGAACATGTACTCAATATTTAGAAGTTGTTATCGATTCCTAATCAACCAAGAATGTGTAGTCTGTTCCAGGAAATAAAACAAAATTACATTCTAGATGGCCAAAACGGTATAATGCATGCATGTATGTATATATTATATGATATGCATGTACAAGCTCAGTATCGAGCAACATGGACTCGCCAGTTCAAAAAGTTCCCAAAGAGTGAGTTTTCATATTATTAGGCTACCCACATTTATTTCACGATTACTTCGACATGTTGTTTATTGGTGACCAAAAGCAAAACGTTATAATGAATTCTAAATTTTCACTATAACACCACATGACGTTTCGTGAGAAGTGATCGTGTTTTGTGTGTGTGTGTATGTGTGTGCGCGCGTGTGTGCGTGCGTGTGTGTATGCATGTATATATAAAAAAATACTGCAGAATCGACCCTTAATGCGCATGTCCGGAAGTACAGTTTTTCGCGGGGAGACATCAGGGCTTGTTATGTTAGGAAGGGCGAAAAAAAAATTCCTACGTATACGTACGTTCATCCAGATTATATTCGTTAGCGTTAAATTTAGAATGATACTGATTAGGACAGTCGCGAAATCCATTAATTGTAAATGTTGTCATACTGTTATCTTAACACATTGTAAACACGAAGCAAATAAGTGCAATGTGGAACAACGCAAAACTAATAACTCATTAATTTAACTTTAATGGGCTAGTGTATTACGGAAGATAATTCTAAATATATTAATGTAGTCGCGGTTTTTAAGCTTTAGTTAGTGTAAAATTATTTGAATGTTGTTTATTTGGAAGAAGGATATATGTGGAAATATTTATAAATGCTAACCAACTAATGTGTTGTAAGTTGTATTCAGCACAAGTAATGTACAAACTGTCAAAACACATATTTAGTGCTAAAATAATTGAGATTTGTTTAAAGTTAGTTAACATTATTTTAGCAACAAATAATAAATGTGTTCTTGTAGATTTACTTTAATGTATAATTAATATAATTGTGCAAGAATTATGATATATTCGTTCACTCACATACCCATTTGGCATGTTTACTGCTGAGCTCGACTCCACTGGGCTTTTGTTTACATCCGTGTGCCCATGCAGACATTCAGAAATGTACACATGCATACTTAGCTATAATTAAATATCTAAATATCATATGGTTATTAGGCTGTATTTTGCTCATTTCGTGAAGTAAGATTCTCAGTAATGGTGCATAATGGCAATGCCGATTTATTTAATAAAACATTTGAAAATGTGTGTACAATGTGTATTAAACATACCCCAATTATATCACGTTATCACAGTGCACATGCATTATATAATACTAGAATTTTAATTATTTGAAAACAAAAATATACAAAATTGTATGGTGCACAATGCACATACAACATTCATCAATGTATACACAGACATATCATTAGATTACTAGTGTAAAACACATCACCATAACAACAAAAGTAGTCGCCAGTTTACTTCATGACTTAAAAACAAACAAATCAACAGGACCCGACCAGGTGCCAGCCAGAATCCTACAACCACTTTAAGAATACTCATCATCAGCGTGCCTTACCATATCAATACTTTTTGCACAACTAAATTAACATGCAAAACCAACCCTAACCGTTTGACTCCACTGGAATGTTGGCCAATATACAATCAAGAAGACATCCAACAATGCTGTGCATTAAATATGAAATTATGCATACTTGGATTATACAGCATATAATCTGTGTGCATAAACACACACATATATTTAAAACATTTATAATGGTAATATATAGTTGATACAAAGAGTAGAAGTCAATTCTTTTTCCTCCTCTTGATGTATAGGATCAAAAACCAACAGATTGCCATCAATGGTAACCATTACCTTGCCCCAATGCTCCCCACCAGTACAATATATAATCATCCAAATAAATATCAGATCATCCCAGCTCGCATTCAGGTCTACAGCAATTCTTTCTTCCCAAACACTGTCTGCTGGTGGAACGCCCTCCCCGGGAATGTGTTGGTAGCTCCAACCATCCAGGCCTTGAGGGAGCGGTTGTTTCACACTTCTAAGCCATGGTATGTGATTTGACTTGCACTTTGTTCAAACTTTACTCGCACTTTGTATATACATTTTCTAATGGACTATGTCGATTAACCAAGTAGAAGTATAATATATATATATATATATATATCTTATGGAAAACATGTTTATATTACTATAATAATTACATAAATTAATTTAAATAGGTGTGTATACCTCACATGGGTATAATTACATTTATGCCTTATATTTTAATGCAAATATGTTCACCATAGTATGTGTGCATGATACTATCAACTACAGTTCATTAACTTTTGTTTCATCAAGTCCAAGTGTTTTCAAAGCTTGTCCTAACAGGAATGGCTCGATGACAAACTTCTTGTATGATATGCTGCAATGAAAGGAATGACACATGTCTATTATCATTCTTTCAGTTAATGCTAGTATACATGCAACAAATATGTGATATCTTAAAAAATACACTTTTCTCGTAATTTCTTAGTAACATGGATATAAGAACTTTTATGTATAACATATGTACATAATGTATAATAGGCTAATTACCTCCACCAAGAAGGTTGTGCTTACCCCTGTCGCTTATGTGTTTGTGTCTTTCTTTGCCAACTATATATGTCAACAAAATAATATATATTTGCAAATTTGGGGGATGATTACTCACAGTAGAGCAACTAAACTTAGTCATAAGTGAATTAAGTTATGACAAGCAACTTGTACCTCTATCCCCTGGTCATTTAATCATAAGAAATATTTTATTTTATTATCATTATTTTTAATTACATAGCTCTTCTACCAAGTTTGTATTACTTTTATCTCACAACATGTACTTTGTGCTAATGATTAAGTGTAAAAAAATAATAACCTCTGGTGCAATAGGCAAGGTAGTGCATATCATCTAAGCCAGCCTCCAGTTCTGAATGTCACAATATCATTATTATACATATTTCTATTTCTAATTTGTCACTGTTATAATGGGTTAACAGTGTTGACAAACTTATCTTATACAGGTGTGGGAGCACCTCAAAAATAGCTTTTACGGGGTTGAAATAGATTAAACTGTGTCTGAATTTCTATAATAAATTATACAATTTATACACTGTAGTGTGTCTGTTAGAAACAGCAACGTAGTGTGAAACAGGCACTGTTCAGCTTGGCAGAAGTATGCATTCTACCATGGCCCATTCAAATAAAATAAATATTTTTTATTCCAGTAACTTACAGAGATGACAGTTTTCGAAGATTATCTGGCAAACAGTATTGTGTCTCTGTTGTGTATAATTCCAGTTTTCATTGTGACCTCACATGCCAGCTTTGCTTGCAATACCAGTGTTGCCATAACCTGAATACATATGAGAACCAGAAGGAGAGATAAACAAATGTGATAGGAAGACTGATGGATAGAGGAGGGTCGGTCATCATCTGTAAGCAAAGCACACCATATGAAAGTAAAAAAGTCATCTCCTATGCATTATGTCTTAGGAAGCCATAAAGAATATGACCAGTGTCTAAACCTGGTTTCCTTAGTGCAAGTGACTTTAGAGTGCAGTTATAGTGACCCTCCTGGATGGCACACTAGTTTATCACAGATACCCTCCCAACAAAAGTTGGTACTCATTTGCAGCTGAACAGACTGGGGTAAATTGGGTCAAGTCTCTTGGCCAGCAGTATATATCCACCATGTCCAAGTGTGGATACTGAACTCATGACTGGATCTACAGTAAGAACACACCCACCACTAAACCACGGTGGCTCCCATTTGAAATTGGGGAGTATTTATTGTTATGTAAGAAATCAATGTGAACACCAAAATAAGATGTTAGAAATGCACAATCGTGTGTCTAGCTGAGCAGTCTTCTCTGTCCTTTCATTGCTAGACATAGATCGTTGAACACTGGCGGGTCTAGATCGTTGAAATGCACAATCGTGTGTCTAGCTGAGCAGTCTTCGGTGTCCTTTCATTGCTAGACAATGTCTGGTATGTTGCACTGGAATGCAGCATGACCTACAATAAATTACATTACGTTTATTTATTTATTTGTGGTATCTAAACAGTGAATACAATGTGGCATGTACAATTTATAACATGCAAATACAACTGGCAATAGACAGCAGACATATATTCTACTGTGACTGAAATGAATAATTGTTATAATTACTTTTTACAGATAATTGTTTTTGCGTGCACCACTTGCTTATAGAGGGTTCTAACATATTAATGTCATCAGGCAACTCCAGCATTACCAACAGGTAGACATTATCATATTTTCTCAAGTACACAGGCTGTATTAACTTACTCAGATTCAGTGGAAATGAGTACGTCATGGAGGTCACTGACGACAACGTCCCTCACCTGTTACAACATATAATAAAATGTAAACTTTAGTGGATTGAAAGCGTACATATATTAAGTAGACATGACTTAAAACGAATATATATTATATGTAGCTTATGAAATAACATGTATTATTTTGTTGTTAGCCATCAATCAGAGGCCCAAGAAAAATAATGAATCAAAGGTCGTGAACATAAATTGGCGATCCTAGAGGATATAATTTCTCTATCTTCTTGTACTATAAATAGTATCTTGTTTAATTCGTGTTGTAAGTTGAAGTATCAGTTAAAGAGATTTGGATTATTTGTACACAATAATTATTTAGTCTTAGACTTAGTCTAAGTTAGAGCAGCTGTTGCAACGTACGCTTGTCACATGAAACCGATTAACATACACACCTTCTAGGCGAAACTTCTTGGCAGCTCGTTGAACGCCATTGATGTTATGTTTTCCCTGGACAGATGTGTCGCAACATCCTTTCCGCAAATAAAAATAAATTTGATCCGACCTAGGTGAATCACCGGTTAGATTCATTTCTGTCAATTCCAAGCCTTGATGTCTCCCCGCGAAAAACTGTACTTCCGGACATGCGCATTAAGGGTCGATTCTGCAGTATTTTTCAGCTGCAGGATTTTTCGCTACAACGCTACCAGTTCAAATTCAAAATGGCGGATCGCTGAGTGACTCTGCTTGGTAATTTAAATGCTTTAGTTTTTCTAGCAAAACCTCCGTCAAGCCATCAAAAAACACGTAGGCAAACCTACGTCACAATCGAATTTTTGCGCATGACTCCCGTCAAGCTGTGTCTTTGCCAACAATGTTGATAACTATTAATATACGTGAATACCTTTTGATGCATAATAAAATCAAACATTCCTGCATACAATTGTTACTTTGAAACTTTGCCCTATGTTTTTGTCATAAGGAAACACTTTTGTGACCAGTATTTCAACAAAATATACGACGGAATGTCCGAACCCACCACGTGTTTTCTGATGGCTTGACGGAGGTTTTGCTAGGCGACAGATCACGTGATGGATAGGTTAATCACGAACATCCTATGTCGGTGGAATGACTGGAATTATATGTCATTGTAATCGTTAGATGGCGGCACCGGTGTTGACGGTACCTCGTTGACGTGGGGTCTACGACGGGCTCACTAACAAAATTAGAAAACATATGTAGAACAAGACCACCCAGCCCACAGGCGCGGGAACAAAATTAATATTTTGAGGGCTGAGCCAACTTGTGGCTCTCCGAAAACCTCGATCTGCACATCCCCGAGACTCACCAAAAACCTACCTTCAGGCTAATAATTACTGGGCAAACCTGCCCCCAACGAAATTCCTGGGGGCAGCTGCCCCTTGCCCCTGTTCCCGGCGTTCCTCTTGCCTGTGATCAAGCCCCTACTGGAAATGGTTATTGGTGTAACTCTATGGACGGACTACTTGTCTAGATATTAATATTTATTATTATTATTGTGTGCATTGTAACATTTATATTCCGGCGTGACTGAGTTTCTGCAAAGCTATGATGTCGTAACATTTCTTCTCTTAGAAAAAACTCTCATTAAAGGAACAATCTCTTAATTACAATCAATATAGGGTCTACCCCCGTCTATGTGCTATCGGGTTATAAAGGTAAGTTCTTATATAGCAGCTCAGGACTGCTCAAAGCGCTTTACGTTTTATTCTCTGGCAGACTTGTTCAAACGTACTCCATGTATACTCCTCTCTCTTTCTCTTCTTCTACGTATGCGATGATGTTTGATAAAATAGAATAAGATGACAATAAGATCTAATAATTACAGAACATCACAACGATGACAGCAGTACCTCAAATTATCGTAATGGATTGTAATATATTTTGTTTTACAACTGTGATTTAATTCTACAACTGGCGTGCATGTGCATATATACACCGCATCATAAGTCTAAATGTATTTTCATATCATCGTTTTATCCATTGTCGCCAAGAAAGGTCGCTTTACACCCAATTGTTCAATGTCGGCGTGAAAAACAGAGCACAACCGATGTTTCCATTGGTGGCCAAGGGTTCACGGCCAAAGTTGTTTGCCCGGATGTAGTCGATAGAAACTCTAACAAAAAAGTTCGTTCGCTGACACGAAAAAGGGGCGAAAGTTCAATTCATATTTCACTTGAGTAGATCTATCTGTCTGTTGTGTCTTCTCTTCTCGTCTAGGTCTCATGAAAGCCGTTCTCGTGCATACCATTGGTGTCTCTCCTGATTACGTTGCTCAAATTCGGGAGCTGTTTTACCGAATTCGGACGCAAGTACGGTTTAGTGTGTTAAGCAGCTTCTCTTCTCAGTCTATGCTTCGGTTGCCAAATAATCAGATCTCTCCCACCACACTTCGATCTTTACTTCGGGAACAATGCCCTGCAATCTGGTCTGGCATCCGGCGGTTTTCCGAAATATTTGGTGTTTCCATAATATACTCTTTTTGTCTTGCGTTGTATTCATGCATGAGGTGTTCTGTACTTAAATTTACGCAGTTTTTGTGTAACCCTCCAGGCTCCATCCAATAATTAGGTCAATTATTGGTCTGGCATACTTTTAGCGATATCGTTCAATTTTACTGCCCCGTAAGTTAGGGCTGTTCAAATCACTGCTCTAAGATCTCCCACTAAGATGATCAGTTAGCTTTGACTTTCGATGTAAACTTGATGGTTTTTTCCTACGCGTATTTTGAATCAGCATAGCACGCCAGCAACCTCGGTGCGGAATCTAGGAGCTGTCTTTGATAGCAACTTCAATTTCCGACAACACCTATCTCAAACGTGTCCCTGCTGTTTTTATCATATTCGTGATCTTCGCCGTATTCGCCGGTATATGTCATTTTCTGCTGCTAAAACTATTGCAACAGCGCTTGTTAGCAGCAGTCTTAACTATTGCAATTCCCTCCTTTATAATATATTATATTATAAAACGTCAACGTGTCCAAAATTGTCTGGCAAGGGTAGTTACAAGATCTCGTTTTTCTCGCTCTGTACCACTTTTGAAATCTTTGCATTGGCTTCCTGTACGATATCGTATAATATTTAAGATCTGTACCATTACATATCAGGCACTGTCCAGTAAGCAACCATCTTATTTGCATTCACGGCTTACTCTTGTAAGAAAGCCTATCCAGCTTCGATCATCTAGTTCTAACGTACTTTTTGTTCCTAGATTCAACACAAACATTGGAACTAGGGCTTTTTATGTTTCTGCACCAACTCTTTAGAATATGCTACCTCTTAGTGTTAGATCAGTTGAAAATATTACAAAATAATTCCGTCGTTATTTAAAAACGTATCTTTACAATCTTGCTTATCTACTATAGCTCCCTAGCGCCTTGACCTATCTGTTGACAACTGAAATACTGTTTATGGATGTTGAGATTGACCAATCCTTTTGTCTTGATGCTCTTCTGAGCTTGCTTTCCAAGGATTTAGGCGCAATAGAAGTTATCTTATTATTATTATTATGTTCCCTAAGCTGTTGCACGTTTCCTGTGCTCATTCCGGTTGTTGCCAGTTCATCGGTGATATAATAAAGCATCACCATTAGTTCACGACGGTAGCTGACAGATAAATGGGTCGAGAAGGCTGGTGGCATTTCAAGGAGGTTTAGTGCTGTTTTAACGCATAACCTCCACATCCACGCAATCGTCATCATCATCAAGCAGGCAGCAGCAGGAGCAGAGAGGCAGCTTCCGGTCGTAGCGAACTATTTGCAGGCTCGTAAGTGAGCATCAGTCCGCTCAAGCCAGTGCGCTATCTCGTTAACTAATCCGTCAAATGGCGAATGATTTTCCACGCTACGGCGCGGCCAATAAACGCCCCGCCGTCTATCCACTCGCGCGACGTAAACCGTAGCACATGCACGCGTACGTAGTGCGCTCCGATGTGATCGCACGCGAGCGTCATTAGTTGCCGCTGATGCTCGGCGCTCGACGTTCCTACACGCGTGGCCTCAGCGACAGTTACGGGGGTTTACCCAGCGCCGCCTCCCGCTGAGTCGGTGCCACACTTGAACGAGGCGTGCTCCTTTGAGAGCCGCGGCCCTCCCCACTGCGTCGCGCTGACGAGCGACAGGCGAGAGATTTCAATTTGCGAATGAATCGGCGAGCGACGCCGCCGGATTGAAGACGCTCAATGGCGTGTTGTAAAAGACTGTTTCCATCTGTCAGCGAGCGAGTTTGAGCCGGTGACGAGGGCGCTTTAGTGTTAACGGGGACGGGCTCGTTGCCTCGGCAGTGTGTGTTGGGTTGTCAACCGATTGATTGCAACCGGACGGTTCCCGGAGATGTGACACCGGAACGGCAACCGACGGTATCAAGTTGACAACGAACTGGATCGGCTTCAGGGTCTGGATCTAAACTGTTCCAGATTCAAAGACGGTCGCACCAGGTGTCGACACGGACCACCCGACCGAGAGACGCACGGAGTAACCCCGTCAGCGCGTATACAAGACCAGGTAGTCGAATGCCTACGAGGGTGCCGTAGCCGGCCCACCGGGCCGTCATGCCGACGCTTGTGTCGATTGTGTGGGCTCTGCTCTCCATCGTCGTCGCCGGCGTCTGCAGCTTCAGCTTCCTGCAACCGTTTTGGCTGGTGCGACAACGGCCCGCCGCCATCTCTCTCGGCATGTACGGCTACTGTCTTCGCGATACCCGCTTCCAGGTAGGCCGATGGTTTCTGCTTCTTCTTAGTGCCATGTTTATCATACTCATAGGCGGGGCCGATCATGGCCCTCCATGCCGCACGGTCTTTTGTAGTTTGTAGCAGTTATGTTGCGTTCCTTCCACACCAGATTGATAGACTATCTATTATTTGTATTCTTTGACGTCCTCTGCACCCTTTCCATCAATCTTTCCTGTTATTACTACGTGTTCTACCTTGCTCGTTCTCATTATAATTATGCCCTATACATCTGGCTTGTTGTGTTCACATTTTGTAAATGTCTTTCTTTTTTATTTAACTGTCCTATGTATGACTTCATTGCTTTTCTTTTCAAACCATGGCACTCTCAACATTGTTCTCAATAACCACATTTCAGTGGCTTCTTTGCTGTTTTGGGAACGTTTGTTTATTGCCTAGGATTCACACCCATTTAATAGTATGGGCCCTATGTAGCAGTGCAGTACATGTTTTCTTATTTCAAGTGATATATTTTTTTTTATTAAAATGTTTTTAATGTTGCGGAAAGCTGTTTAGCCTAAGCATTTCGTTTCTTGATCTCATCGTTGCATCGACCTCTGGTTCACTACATTATTATAGCGACACAGTCCCTTCCGTTATATCTTCTCAAGCCAGCGGCAATATAGTATTTGCACAAGTTCGCAGGATCAGTTGTACTTCGGCCCACTTGCTGACTTGAATGTGGTAACCTAGGCCCATCACCGATGAGCAATTCCAAGAAATCGCGGTTAGTTCCGCATTCGCCATAGCTGGTGTTTAGTATTTGAATATCTCGCATACAATTTAAACGTTTCAGGTGCGAAAAAACATTGAAACAATTCAGGCTAATTAAACACAATTTGGAGGGCAGTGTACCTTCGGCACATTTCTTTATTTTAGTATTAAGAATATTATATTATTAATAAACTATCGATTGTTCATCCCTGCCCTTTCGGGGTCTGGCTTTACACATTGTCCCTTCAATTCAGGCTTCTCTTGATATTTATGTCTCCTCTTTTCCATCTACCAGCGCTCTTTTGTTTACTTGCTGTCTTTGTTAATCTCTCCTCATCCATCTACTCTACATGTCCTGGCCATTTCAGTCTGCTTACAACAACTTTCATTTTCATGAGTTTCTTCATTCAGATGTTTTCTCTTATATTAATTACTTCTTCCACAGTCCTCCTACTTCCTCGTGTTGTTTTACACATACGTCGAGCTTAGTAGTTCTCTGCTACCTGTAGCATATGTGGAGCGCAGTAAGAGCTCCAGACTCTCGGCCGAATGAGTATGAATGAGTACCTGGCTATATTTGTGTACGAATAGTCTTTGCGCAGCAGCGTGGCTGAAATCTTCCCAGAGAAGTCGTTATGGTGTTCGATTGAACAGGTCTGCCAAGGAGTCAATTGTAAAGCGCGTTGAGCAGTCCTGTGGACTGGATGCTGCACTATATAAGAACTTACCTTTACTTTAACATATCCTCCTGTCTTGCTGGCTGTCTGTGTCAGAGTCCCCAACACGTTCTTCCAACACCTTCCATTCAGCTGTTTCTTCAACATTCTCTGCCACAACATATCTTCCTCCACGCTGTCGCTCCTGCTTGCACCCTACAAATGTTATGGTGTCTTTCTACTGACTGTCATCACCACTGTTGACTCTTGTTCTCTGTGTGCGCCATTCTATCATTTGCCTCTCCAATCTCCATTTGCTAGTGATATCGTTCACAAAAGT
>CM034539.1:19692119-19724619 GCA_020002185.1 Paraescarpia echinospica | reverse complement strand
TGGCCGTGGATCATCGGGCTATAGACCTCTCTTCCGATATACGACAAATATACTGCACCTGGTGCCAACATTGAGTAGTGCAGACTTGTGAGAAAGGTAACATAAATCCATATAAGACTATGCACTAATCCGTATGCTGATTCGTCCGCTGCAATACGATACAGCGACCTCTGGCGAGTCGTTTGATGCATCGTGGTTGTCTGATTTCATTTAAATACTATTATTATGTTTTTCCTATTCCTTGAAAATTTGAAATTTATTTTGTAGTATCAATTGTATTCCCTGCAAGATATTGCCTTCTCTTCCACGCACGCACGCACGTTGACAGCTACATTTTCTGATAGACAAGACCTAAGATAACCATAATGTTAAAGAGAAATATTACATTTCCACCCGCTTCCTTTGCAAGAATAATGTTAAGAGTACTAACTGTTATATGTTTTAACATTAATACAAATTGATTATTTCACTATGATTTCACTAATATTTCACTATAACAACTGGGTCGTAATTTTATATGAAATGTTTATTGGAGTAGCAATTGCATGTGACACCGACGCTGGCCTAATAGTTCGGCGTTCCAGGTTACCGCCCACCATTCTAGCGTCCAAGTGACATGCAATATACTATCAGCAGTGGTCGAGGAAATAGGTAACCGAACAAAGCGGCTCTTGAGAGATGATAAAGCGTTTAAAAGCTCGCAGATATGCATCGCGTTATGTGCACAAGCATACTTAAGCGACAATACAAATGTCATTTTCTATGGTGATCTTTTGTCCGGAAGAACAATGCACGTCCGCTGCGTGAATCTATGAAGTATTGAAGATTCAAATGATCATTATTATTACTATTAACGTACCATTAATAATGCTCTGTAATGAACAACTGAATCAGACTGAATTCATATCAGAACGCACGAGACGTGATCTAATACCGGTAGCGGGCACGCGACGGATGTTGGTTTTTGATCGATGTGGGTTGTTTTAAATCGGCTCCGTCTGGATGATGTGCAGGTGATTGTATGTGCAGTTGTGTAGCGTGTGAAACAAGTGCGCGCAGTCTGCTTGCTTACTTAGCTTGCGAAAGCCAATTGCCCGGCAGACATCTGATTATATCGCTATTTTTTATTAAACGTTATATGGTACACTGCGTTTATCCAATCAGCAGATGCAAATGTATATTAATATATTCCATTAGTTGACAATCAGTATATAGGCCAGGCTAATTGTGGCGCAGCAGCGATGACATTTCCAACAACCCGTCCAGTTGCCTCCCGTCCCTCCCTGTTTCACCCCGTCAACCAAGGGTTAAAGGTCACACGGCGACATCTCCACTGCTATCTGCGAAATGACATTTTCGCTGCTTTATCGAGGTCCACAACCGTTTAAACACCTGTGATCTCGACTCGGAACTGTCATGGTGCCAGTGTGCTCTGAAACGTTCCCAAGTTGCGGGCGCGTCGTGTTACCCTACGTAAATAAATACCTCTTATGACCCCGACTCTTGGTGTGGCAGTTGGTCGTCGGAGAAGGCTTTTTGTCGGGATGTTCTGGCGTTAAACCACAATTAACGTCCGTCGGCCATTACTGAATGAATCCATATGAAAATAGCGTTTTAGTGTGATGTGTGAATGTTTTTCGAGCACATTTACATGGGTAATGTTGATCCAGTGAATATTAAATGTACTACTGCATTAGATCTTTCACGAGGTACCAATAAATATGCGCTAGTCGCTCGCGTATTCGCACAGTGGGTATTTTGCAAAACGCACCAATATTTAAAAATTCACCACCAGATTGGTACAAAATTTAGGGGTATCAGGTTTGGATGGATTTTTTATGAAAAATAAGGTATGAAGATTTCTCGAATAATCCATCCGAGCTCAGCTAATTCATGCGCTGAGAAAGTATAAAGAAAGTATGTAGGTAGCTTAATCATCCAGCAGAGGATAGGTTATAATGGCCGCATTAGTCAAATATATTGTGGTCTCACCACATAAACCTTCCGGTTAGCTGGGCAGTTGTCCATCTGCCTCCAATACTATTGTTCTGTCAAGCTTCCGGTTTTTTTCTTTTTATTCACTCAATTACATTTGTGTAGAATCCCGGCCCGTCTCGAATTTGCCGTTTTAATTACCTGTTTGGCCTAGATGTTATTCCACGTCGTTTCATGCATATTATTTTTTTTTTAAATATTGTATTTTAGGGCACTTCGAGGTCCAAATTTTAAATAGCGCTACGGTTTGCGCCAGTCTGCGCCTCTGAAATGAACGATGCAACAGCATGTTGATGCAAATCAAAGAGTTATTTGGACTTCAAAGGTGGCATAAGCATATTATTTTATTATAAGATTGTATGCCTGGAACAACTAGGACTGATGCCATGGCATGTACGCATTGAGCTATCATGTAGTTACAATGAAAGATTCAAGGTGGGCCCGGACTCATACAAGTTCAATTTTCCGCCAACACACGACACGCAATACCATCACAATGCGACATTTAAAAAAATGAGTCACGTATTCACAATACACCGTAATTGCGCCATTTCGCCGATCTATTGCTAATAGGCCCCAACTGTTTCTTGTACTATGTGACATTAATCCTTACGTATTACGACAATAATAATAAAAATAATAATAAAAGTATTGGACCATAAATACGATAGTTTAACCTGATTTATACTTGTATTCATGGGGTATGATTGGAATAAACGTTAGAGAAATAACACAGACTGTTGTATAAAGTATTGTGTATTTAATTAAAGTCAGATGCAGATGCGTAATGCAGATGCATTTTTTATGAAGCATGTTTGATTTACAATAATTTTTGTAAATTTTATTAGATCTACAGAATAGTATTATCAGTGAAAAACAGATATATTACCTTCTTTCATGGTGAGAAAATTAATTACAATAAAATTCTGCTTCTAAGGCAGCTAGTGTAACACGTGGCCAATGTATTAATTTAATGTTCCATTTTATGAAATATAGCTTATTCGCCGAATTCCTCTTGCGTGATTAACTTTTTACTAAATGACAAAAAGGCGTTTCTCGCTTTGTGCCCCCTTTATCGGGCCGTGTATTTACACAAGCAGGATAGGGCGAAGCAAATAATTCCATCCTCGCTCTCTCTCTCTCTCTCTCTCTCTCTCTCTCTCTCTCTCTCTCTCTCTCTCTCTCTCTCTCTCTCTCTCTCTCTCTCTCCCTCCCCTCTCTCTCTCTCTCTCTCTCTCTCTCTCTCTCTCTCTCTCTCTCTCTCTCTCTCTCTCTCTCTCTCTCTCTCTCTCTCTCTCTCTCTCTCTCTCTCTCTCTCTCTCTCTCTCTCTCTCTCTCTCTCTTAATACCCACCGAACATATATATATATGTCTTTATCTCGTACTCTCCCCTCCATTTCTCCTTCACTCCATCCCTCCTTTTCTCACTCTCTCTCTCCCTTCCTTCACCCCTTTCTCCTCCCTCCCCTCCCTCCCTCCCAACTTCGTTTGTTGTTTATATGAAGTTGTCTTCAAACGTTTTGCGAAATGTCTCAAAATATATTAAATAAAACGTTGTGTTTGATGTAATGTTGGATTTACCACTCACAGGACTAAACATTTGCCAACGTAGTCCCGAGTTTAACGAGTCCCAAGAATGACTAATCATTTGACCAACTTCGGTCACTTTCCGCCACGTTTATTGTTGTTTGATGATCGTCGAAACAGTTGAGGCGACACACATTAGGGAGTGTGGTTTTTCCATCATCGCTACATGGGAACGTGGGCGTGGCGTCTGGGATGACGGGGAACGGCGATTACAGACATATCACTTACACGTTGGTTTGTATTGAGAGCTTTACGACATAACCGTACGCTGCCATTCACTTATGCTGCGCCGCACAGAAATGCAGACTACAGACTATATTCACTATTATTGATTTCCCAATTGAAACACGCTAAACACGAACAAGGCAATTCCACAGGGTTACCACAGGAACAATTACGACTCACTCACTAACCGAAACTTTTATTTACGTCTTGTCACCCACCTACCGTATCGTTTTCGTGAGATCCTGCAATTTGTTTTCGAGATAATCAACGTGGAAGATGCTTCCCGTCGTTTCTCGCCCAAACAAGTTGGACGTTATCTTCTTACGCGGTGAATCATTCCATCACTGACACGTATATGTGCAACCAGACAGCTGAAGCACAACTGTCGCTGAACTCAAATTCAGAACCATGCGACGCCACAGTGTTTAGAACATCCGGTGTGCCATCGGGAGAACCCTGGGTTAGATTCGTCTTGCTTCAGTTTCGAAGCATGGGCAATTTCATACATTCCACGTTGCGTCACTTCATTTAGCTTTATAAATGAGTACACTTTATTAATGTATACAGTGATGGACATATTTAAACGAATTGTCTTCGAGCAGTAATTGCTGCGTGGCTGAATTCTTCCCAGAGAAGTCGAGACGGTGTCCGAATGAACTGGTCTATCAGCGGGTGAAAAGTATACTTTAAAGTACTTTGCGCACTAAGTACTAAGGACTGGAAATGGCGCTATATAAGAACTTACCCTTACATTCTTACTATTTGTCTACCAATAACCCCGCTGACCACGTGATGTTTGTTCTTCCACTGACAGACGACTGTGACATCTTCAACGACGATGCTAACAACTGTCGCCGAGAATAACTGGTGTTTCCAGACACCCTTTACATCGACTTAGCGACAGATAAAAACGAGTAGGCCTTTGCTGTTTGAACTCGTCATGTTTTCACTTAACTAGTAGGCCTAATAAGGCGCTATTGGTAGTCCAACTACCACAGGTGACCTCCCATCTGCTTTTGGGCCATCCTCCTACCGTGTTAAAAGTTTTACTTAGAACCAACATCCCACCTCCAATGTCAACATGCAAAATACCTGGTAATTAAGTGGAGTTGCAAAGTTGGCAACATTAATTTAACAAGATTGCCACCCAGAGAATTAACTCTAGGTGGCAGGTGGACAAGGAAGCCCTTAGGCTTATCGAGAGTCCAACCCTTTTATCTATGTGTATGCGTAATTTGACAATGGCCACCGTCGTTGCCACAATTGGTGTACCCAGTACGTCGCTGTTTGCTTACGTCACAATCGAATTTTTGCGCGTGACCTCCGTCAAGCTTTACGTGAATCACATTAATATTACTGCGCGACATCTCATATATCAAACATTCTCGCATACAGTTTGTACTTTTAAAACTGTACATTATGTATTTATTATAAAGAAACACTTTTGTGATCAGAATTTCAACAAAATATTCGAGGGAATGTCCGAACCCACCACGTGTTTGCTGATGGCTTGACGGAGATTTTGCTAGGCAACAGGTCACGTGATGGATATGTAAATTGTTATCTATGCGTATGCCGCCCATATGAGGTATGTGTGAATTTTATTTTCAAACATATTCACGCTACTAGCACCCACACAATCAGCAGATAATCTGTTCCATTCAATTACAGTCCTTTGTGAAAATGAGAACTTTCTTACATCTAATCTACGCTGCTCCTTTATTAATGTTGTCTATCTCCATCACTTTTAATACTTCTAAACACTTTTGTATCATCCGCAAATTTCAACACATTGCTTGTTATTTCATCATCCAAATCGTTGATATATATTAAGAATAATATAGGTCCTAGTACTGATCCCTGTCGTACCCCACTCAATACCGATTTCCAGTTTGAAGCCTCCCCATAAATTACTACACGTTGTCTTCTGTCAATCAGCCATTTTTCTATCCAGTTTATTATACCATTTCCTATGCCATGGGCCTATAGTTTAAGCAGTAATCTTTGATGTGGTACTTTGTTGAAAGCTTTTTGAAAATCTAAGTAAATGATATCTACTGGTGATCCCTCATCTACCCACTTAGTGATGTCTTCCAAAAAACATAACATATTTGTTAAGCATGACGTCGCTTTAAAAAACCCATGTTGAGATGGGTTTATCAAGTTATGTTTAACAAGAAAATCCACCATGTGATCTTTAATTAGTCTTTCTAATAATTTGCAAATCACTGATGTATAACTCACTGGTCCTTAGTTCTCTGACTTGTTTCTGGAACCTTTTTTAATTAACGGTATAATGTTTGCCCCTTTCCATTCTAAAGGAACCACTCCCTCTTCTAATGACAAATTGAAAACTGTTGCAAGCGGTACGCTAAGTTGTTCTACAATTTCCAATAATAGTTTGGGAGGAATCCCATCTACTCCAGGTGATTTATCATCCTTCATAGCCCTTATTTTCTTAACTACCATTTCCGGGGTTAATGGAAATATAAAAATAACAGTTGTTTTCTCGATGAGTTTACGTAATGATTGCCACCATTACGACGCGCTGACGTCATATTTGCGTAATTTGACAATGGCCACCGTCGTTGCCACAATTGATGTACCCAGTACGTCGCTGTTTGCTTACGTCACAATCGAATTTTTGCGCGTGACCTCCGTCAAGATTTACGTGAATTACATTAGTATTACTGCACGACATCTCATAGATCAAACATTCTCGCATACAGTTTGTACTTTTAAAACTGTACATTATGTATTTATCATAAAGAAACACTTTTGTGATCAGAATTTCAACAAAATGTTCGAGGGAATGTCCGAACCCACCACGTGTTTGTTGATGGCTTGACGGAGATTTTGCTAGGCAACAGGTCACGTGATGGATATGTCAATTGTTCACACAACTGCGTAAAAATCACGTCATCGCGTATAATAAACGAAGCTTAAAAATTCACAGCGCAACTGCTAACTACAAGGTAAAATTTTGTAGTTTGAAAAATACTGTGAAATAATCTTAGCTAAGATTGTGTGCGTTGAGCAGAGGCTAGATGGTAAAAAATGGATGGGTAAATACTATATATACTTTCCTTGTGCCCTTGTGACACGAACTCAGAACTATGGCAAACGTCGTGTGGAGATCTATGTAACATTCCAAATGGCAGGGCCTAGGGAAACGCCAACGTCTGGGAAATTTGAATCATCTCATATAGCTTTGAACGGTGGTTGCTACAATATTACGAGCAATTATAAAAGCAGAGAAGGAAAACTCTAAAGATAAACCACTCCTACGTTAGCCA
Source organism: Paraescarpia echinospica (assembly GCA_020002185.1). Classification (NCBI taxonomy): domain Eukaryota; kingdom Metazoa; phylum Annelida; class Polychaeta; order Sabellida; family Siboglinidae; genus Paraescarpia; species Paraescarpia echinospica. Next base: position 19,717,516 of record CM034539.1, on the reverse strand, counting down.
AAGATAGGTCTGTTTGGAGTTCAATATCATAAGTAATAAGCCGATTTATATTTCAGCGGATTCTGATGAATGGCCGATAAAAAAGTAAAAATTAAGAAGATGATGGAAAACAGTTGGTTTATTTATAGAATGATCATATATACGAGAGTAAATACCAAAAAATCCGTGATTTTAACCACATTTTAACTGGATTGTTATATCTCACAAAGGAAAGCTATTTAAAAGGAACAAGAAGACATCGCGAAATCCTGTAAATCATTGTAACCGCAGCCGATTTCACTGCAGTAAAAACCCAACTAGTTAGTAAACAGAGTTCACTAAACGGCGCCCATTTAAAGCTCGCGTACTATACCGTGATTGAGAGCGAGTGACCAAACTGACACCAGTCACCCGCGCCAAAGTAGAGATGATAAATTAATTTCGCGAGGTCTTGTCAACCGCAGTGATGACATGCGGTGACGTCACTCTCCTGGTAAAGTCATCAAGACTAACGGCGCCGCGCTCTTGGGCACTGAAGTAGAGAACTCGCAGGTCTGCTACGGTCGTCAGCGACAGTGAAACTGTCGGTGTACGGGGTGTTGCGATCGATACTAGCCCGGATGTGTGTGACGATAAATATAAGCCTGCGAATCGGGGTAGGGACGTGAACCGTACCGGATTTAGGACAGGGCAGACTGGCCAGTTGCCCAGAGCTCCCCACAAAATATTTTATGGGATCTCTACAAAACGCTTTTGTGTAATTTCTTTGGGGTCGAAACGTTTTAGACGTAATTTGAGTGTTTCAATACGATTCAGATTTGTGTTCTAAAAGGGCAACAGTGGTATTTTGCTTTGAAGTGCCTATTATAGAAGGTAAGAAGGAGTGAGAACTATTATGATACTATACTTGGGCAATCACTGCCCTGTGACCCCCACGGTCCTAAATCCGACGATCATGTGAGCACGTTTTTAACATCACCGTCATTCAGGCAAGGTTCTCGGGATAGTTTTGATGTAACCTTTCCTATATAACCTGTTGTGTCAGTACATTTTAGCAGGGAAACCAACTGATGACTTAGCATTCCCGATGTTTCAGGTCCTCTGTTTAAGCCACTGGCGATGTGTTTGACGGCGACATCTCCTTGGCTTGTCAGGTCGCATATATCGAACTGCATAGGCCTACTATAACCAGAGGAATGTTGCTTCTACCCCGCCGTGCGTGAAAAAGAAAGCCGCAATCCGAATGTTATACACGTTATCGTAGCAGTTAGACTCGTTTGTGCGAATGCACTGTTTTCTGGCATTTCTATCTGAAGCATGGGTTCGTGTTAAGCAAGGCCTGTCGGCTTGGTCTGTCCGTGGAAGCAGCAGTGCTTGTTTCATTCGGGGTGTCAAATGACTTCAGGTATCGTCTTCAACAATGTAATGTGTGGTCTGCCAACAATGTTCATCTCATGTCCTGTAGATTACCCAAGTTCTATCACATTATTAAATATTTCTAACTTACTTAACGCCTAGATCTACACGCGATACTGTAACTATATATGGTCGTATACCAAGAGCAAATCAGTTTTCTTTGAAGATAGCTTTACACATACGTTTCACCCACGTACACATAAACATACAGAAGGGAGATGGTAATTTGAAACTGTCGGGTTAATTCAAAACCATTCCAAATTACCCGGTCGTTGTCACGAAGTGTTTGGCGTGGCACACCTGCCCGCTATAACCATTGCGCGCAACGGCAGAACCATTCAGCGGAACGTTTGACTGTGTCGGCTTTATAAGTGTTTATTCGTTCTTGATATCCGTCTGACGACCCGCGGTTGGACTACACAATACGGGTGGACGCCCCACGGTGATACCGTCATGGGAGATCTTTCACGAGCCACCCCGGGTTGCCATGCCCATGGGTCGGCCCTTGTCCGGTATGCTTGCCGCGGCTTTATGCCGTCGTTCCGCTAAATGCTGAATGGATTCGTTTTTGACGAGCGGGACTCGCCTGTGTAAACAACGGTAGGCACCGTGTCGGCCCCGCGTGTCGGGGACACCGCTGTTTAAGCGGGATGTGTGGAGAGGTGACAAAGAATTGGACAGTGTTTGATATATCACATAGTCTTCGTGCAGTAATGTCGGCGTGGCTGAATGCATCCCAGCGAAGTCGAGATGATGTTCGAATGAACACGGGTGAAATGTGAAGCGGTTTTAGCAGTCCTGCATGGACTGGATACTCGCGCGATATAAGCCAATTAGTATAGACGGATAACTGATAGTAGTAATGTGAACCAATTTTAGAGTCTAGATTGTTGAAATCTACTCCTGTGATGTAAACAGTGGGAACAGATATTGTGGCACAAATACAAAAATCTAACCACGCCCTTCTTCGACAAAATTCACTATCCGACCATAGGGGCTGGTTCGATGTTTGATTGGGACACAGTGATTAATGGCAATGACCACTGGTCATCAAAGCAACAATCCTTGACGCGATGTCCATCTGTGTCGTATTTCACCAACGTTGCCATTTCCTTTGTGACTCGTCGCATTTCCATATTTAAATCATGCCAAATGTCATATATAATCTACAGCGATCTCGATTATGTGGTCGGTTTAATTAAGCTGCACAAAGGCAAATGCAGAGGTACTCAAGGTTTGCGTGTATCACAGTTATGATTCTTCCTTTATTGCCATAGGAAGACTCCCTATTGGTAAATGAGACTTGCGAGTGATGTGTGATTTTTGAGCACTTTTAAATTAGTTTAAAGAGTATTGTTGGAAAAATATAAGGAGCACAGGAAACATCATAAGTAACAAATGTGACTGATAGTGATAGATTCGATGACTTATGACATTACTCTCAGCGTAACCACCAAGGCAGCAGTCCTCAAAGAGGTGTCCATCTGATGCGTGTCTCTCCAAAGTTAGCCATTCCTTTGTGACTCGTCCCGATACATAAATCATGTCGAACGTCATCTATAATCTCGCGATCACGACAAGGATCACGCCTAGTGTTGTGGTCAGTTTAATTAAGCGGCTCCGAGCCCCAGAGGTGGCCGTTGCTTTGTCGGAGCGCAGTGGCCATCAACTGACCACCGGTGTCCTTCTGGAGTCCTGCGTCAGATGGGCTGATATCGGCCGAGTAATGCAGAGTTGATGGGACTAACGAGGGGCAGAGGGGAATTGGCTGGAGACAGAGTTTTAGGATAAGGGGTGTGTAGCAATTCCGGTCTTCAGATGTAGGTTCCAGAATACACAATGGCTTTTGCTGAACCCACTAAATAACATATACACGTACACTGGATATATGTGAGTCCTGTATATAAAATTTACACTTGGCTTCGTCATCAACAACATCATCTACGCCAAAAGTACCCCTTACATTTTCTTGCTGACAATCATCCAACTACTGTCTGTGATTCGTGATTTCATGTTTTATAACATTTTTAATGTGGACGATGATGTGCAGCTTTCAAATTATCCTTTACAAAATTACCGGTCGTCATGTGCGGCCAGCAGAATAATAAACGTATGAAACGCGGATATGTTCGTATTTTGCGCCGTTTTGCCTTATAATCGCTATTACAGTGTATGTAACACAGAATTTATATGTAGTTGAGAAAATTGGCATAATATAGTGTGTGCGGCACGTTGCTTAACTGGAAATTTATATTTAATAGATGGAAAGATGGACGATATCGGTATGCAACTTTAAAACTGCAAATCAGATAGAAAAATATGCTGTTGCACATACATAGAACAGAAGTCAGCACATAGAAATGCAAAGTCATGGTTAACAGCACACGCAACATCAGAGCAGACATCATCATGAATGGTGAAAAGATAGAAGAAATCAGCAGCTTTAAGTATCTAGGAGCGACCTTGTCTAAGGATGGTAACTGATCCACAGAAATACGTATCAAGATCGCCTCAGCAACAGCAGACATGGCAAGATTGGAGAGGATCTGGAGAAGTAGTAATATACGCTTCACAACCAAGTATAGCCTGTTCAGATCACTTGTACTATCCATCTTTCTATGCGGATGTGAAACGTGGACACTCCTTGCTAAGGATGAGAAAAGATCAAAGCATTCGAGATCAAGTGCTTGAGGAAGATACTCCGCATCTCCTACATGGAACATAAGACCAATGAGTATGTGCGGAGAAATGTCACATCCCTGGTGGGCCCACAAGAACCTCTACTGACAACTGTTAAGAGAGGGAAACTGACATGGTTTGGACACGTAACACGTCACGCTAGCCTCCCGAAGACGATCCTGACGCCGTGGACGTCAGAGACAAAGCTGGATGGACAATATTATGGAATGGACGGCCATCCCCGTGCCAGAGCCCCTCATCACAGCCACTGACAGACAGGAATGGCGGAACATCACAGCTGCAGCGTCACTTATGTCCCCCCGACGACCAAGTCGGTAGAAGGACTAAGTAAATAAGTAAATAAGCAGCTGCATTGTGATTTGAGGAATTCCCTTGACACAATCAAACAAATAAGCAATGCATGATTAATTGATAAAATAACAACGCCGATTAAATTACCATGATCATAGAAGGTAAGTGATATACGCGGCTGTCTATAGAAACATACATATTTTGCACGTATCCACATCGCCAACTAAATAAAGCCGTTGTGCCAACGAACGAAGTGATTCATTAGCATGCCAAAGTGGTAAGCGAAGCAATAACGAGTTTCAATCGCGGTGTAGGATTTCTATTTGCACAGCCGTGGACGAGAAATGCCGCTTTCTTCTACATGAAATAGGCTTCATCTCGTAATGATTCATCGAAATAACCTGTCAGCGGACCGCAGACCACAAAGAGGATTTGTACGTAATTTCCCATCAAGAATCCTTATGAATATGAGGATTTGGTGTGGCATGTGAATTTGTTTCGAGCCTTTTGTAAGGGATAAAGTTAGTAAGGTTAATACAGTAGTACAGTTAGCTTGGTGAAGATAATCATTCGCATATCAGCACAGTGCCTATTTTGCAGAACGCACCAACATTTCAAAATGAATCACCAGGTCGGGTTGAAATTGACGTGTATCAGGTTTGGAAGGTTTTTTTTGTAAAAACCAAATACAGGTGAATGCAGTTTTCACGAATTTCCCACACGACGTCAATGTATTAATGGTGACTGTGTTGTGAAAGTTTAAAGAAAATCTATGTTGTTAAATGTCCCGTCCAGCATAGTAAACGCTACATTGTTCGCTTAATTAAAAAAATATTGTGATTTCAACACATCGCGCAACAGGCCAGGACGTTGATGTATGCGAGACTGTGACAAGCGGAACGGTCGCGGCTCGTATAATGCACAGGACATTGTATTCGACTCGCCTTTTCACCGTCGCCGATGCCCACTGCACGCTAGAGTTGATTTTAATGAAAAGTGACGATGTTTTAATGCGTCGCTGCGGGAATCCAATTCCGCGTGACTGGATTCGTTCACGACTACATTAGAAATAGTGTTATGCCTATTCCCAACGCGTTGTTATAGTAAATGTATCAAAACTAGGTCGGTAGTTCTAAACATGAACCCGTTTTGGAAAATCTACAGTTTGCATGCAAGCCCATGGCGTTTCTGACAACTTGTCATAGACAAAAGTGCGGTGTAATTTGACAGAAGAAACTTATCAAAAATGCAACAGATTATTCTACAGGATTTTTGGGGATGGTTTTCAATAGAATATTTTGTACTATACAATTATACATAATCTATAATATTCTACGGTTTTCTATTTTATATTATAGAATTCTATAAAATCTATAGAAATCTGAATTATTCTACAACATTCTTTACTATATATGTTCTCTAGATTTATTTAGAAATCTGTAAATTTCTATAGAAATCTATTAATTTCTATACAAGTCTATATATTTCTAAAGATTTTGTTTGGTACGGGGATTTATTGAACTTCCCAATTGTTTGTGCTTCGTCACTGATAACAGTATCTTCTTGATAGATAGAACTTTGAAGTTTACTTACTTTCTACCTTTCGGTAACACTCGTTGCCTTCTTCGGAAATGAATGGTGTGCTTTTGTTCTTCTTCTGCCCGGGTTGTCCCACACATGGCTGAGTCGTTTATATTTTTGAATATATTTCTACATGTGTATTACGATATAAGCTTTCACTACAGTTTTTTTCAACCAAGCGGAGTGTTTGGCATTTGCCAAACAAAGAATGTTCTTACGATCATTAAAGGAAGTTTGCTCAGTCTGACTAAGTTATAATCCTTTGTGTTGACATTCATCAGTCCCAGTCGGCACACGGTGTGACTAGAAACGGAGAACGATGTCTTATAAGGCCCTGCGTGTTATAAAGGCGTATAGATATACACATATCTGTTTTAGCATACGGCGTGTTGGTTTGGTAAATGTATGTTACGAAATATCGACAGCCTCAATATGTTGCTGGCTGTGTGCAGTGTGAACCAGGAATAGACTATACGTGCAGCTCAAATATCCACAATCCGTTGTTGACGTGTTACAAATCCCCGACTAAACTATCAACCGCGTTAAATTACCAGGCATTATCACAGGCACGAAAACCGTTCATCACAGGATGTCATGAAATAACATTTAATTCCTCTCGTTATCGGCTCATGATTGCTTCAGTGGTCGGCAATTACACAACAGAGCAAACGGCTTTGAAGTGCGGATTGGTGGTCTGCTGGTGGCGGGTGCATCAAGTAGCGAAGACTAAATATGATATAATATGCGGCAAATGATGTGTGCCTCGTATTTGGACAGCTTGTAGCACACACGCACACACGCGTCCACACACACACACACATACATACACACACACGCACACACACACACAAACGCTCACAAACACAACTACACAATGATATATGCTGGTGTATAATTGTCTGTATAACGTTTTTTTATGCACTACAATGAACTCCTACAAAACCGACTTCAAAATTCCCATAATGAAACGAACGAACGAACGAACGCAAAAGGAAGGCAATTAGTTATACAAGCCGACAAATTGACACCAGAAGGATTCCTACGGCTGTCAACGGCAGTTCCCGTTCAATGCTAATGAATTCGTAGCCAGCGCTATCTGAATAGGGTGTCACAGTGGCGTTATTTGAAGCCTCGCTGGGAGGGGCAGCGTTAATGTGACCACATTCAACGGCCCCGTGTCACAAGCCCTGGTTAGCAGCAAGTGAGATAAATTAGCTCGTAGATTTGGGCAGTTACACATTGCTCGTTCAATGTACGGCGAACGTATGACACAAAACGACATTGTGAAGTTTAAAAAAATACAACAAGCAACAATACATGAACGTGCGTATGTGAGATGGGCCAAGGTTGTGTAGGATGGTTCAGCGGGGCGTGTTGCATGCCTTAGCTAGTGCACGCACGACGACACACGCGTATAACGACCCCCTCTCCAACTATTTATCCCTCCTTTCCTCCCTTCCTCCCTACTTCCCTTCTTTCATGCCTTCCTTCCTCCTTCCCTCCTGCTCTTCCTCCCTTTGTCTCCATCTTATTCTCCGACACTCTCGCTCGGCCACTTTCCCTCCTCTCTTCCTATCCTTATTTTCCCTTTCCCTGCTCCTTCCGTCTCCACCCTCCCCCACACACATACCCACTCGCACTGAACCAACCAATAAATTCGCCACCATCGCCCTCTATTGCAATGATGACAGGCACACAACTGCAGCAATTTCACGCGTGAGCGGTCACAACTGGGCAGCGGCGCGTGAAGACGTGTTTATATACATCGCTCAGGTGTCCGTCTAGACACGACCGCGGGGCTTGCATTATGTTCCACACTTAACCCTCGCCGGGATGCGTGTAAACCCGTCAAGGAGCCCAGCTTCTGCATGTCTAATGGCGTGCCGTGTCCTTCATCTGATCTACGAAAATAAACAATCCCAAAGACACGAAAGGCGGTTGCTATCACATGTAGGACACGTCGTCACGTATAAAAAACAGGGGCCGGTTTCATGAAGTGGCTAAGACCGTTCTTAACGCTAAGAAGATTGTCTTAGTAAATGACGTGATTTTTATATATATAAACGAACATAGGAGTTTACGCAAACACGTGACGCTAAGTAATTGCGTAACTAACGTTTCATGAAACCGGCCCCGGGTGTTTGTAGTTAAACCAAACGGTCGCCGTTAATCGTGCCTCCTCAATTCGGTTTTTTCTCACGTCTCAGTAGAAATTAATTTGGCAATAAAGGAAACCTACCTTGTGTAGAGCACAGTGGCTAGAGCGTCGGACTCTCAATCGCGCCTTGGACAATTTTTGTTCACTCTACGTTGCTCCAGGTCACACATGAATGAGTACCATGAACGAGTACCGGATAGATAGGTGGATATATGTGTACGAATAGTCTTTGCGCATTAATTGCGGCGTGGCTGAAATCTTCTCAGAGAAGTCAAAATGGTATTCTACTGAACAGATCTGTCACGGAATAAAGTGTATAACGCTTTGAGCAATCCTAACTACTGGATACTGCGCTATATGTAATAACTTAGCTTTCCATTTTACTTTTTGTTAAAATCGTCCGACTTATATAATTCTGGAAACAGAATCGACGCAAGTGCTTATAAAAAAATTGAATATTTACGTGATTGAGGATGTGATTATGGATCTGTTTGTGTGTTCACGTTTTCGGCTTTCCGTGTTCTATAAAAGATCATGTTGCCGACAAATTATGTGAGATGAAGGCTAAATGTCGGTTCGGTATTTGGCGTTTGCAAGTTACCAGACAAAAGTTCATTATTTCGACCATTTAAACACATATGCTCTCTTTTTGTAGTAAACCGACTGCGGTTGTATACATATGTTTTGTTTAGAGGTGGACAGCAAACACATAAACACAACAAACACATAAACACAACAAACACATAAACACAACAAACATATAAACCGGTAGCTCTAAATAACCAACTTTGTGGGTTTTTAATACATCGCCATCTGTTAGCACCAGGCCAACATTCCAAGGACGCAAATGAGCACAGGAAGAGACGAGTGGACCTCGTCACGTGGGAGGGGATACTGTTGTATTGCCCCCAAAGTTAGAGTATTAACAAGTAGACGGCGTCCATGCTTTCAAACTGTCACTGTCATAGATGCATTGGTTCCACCACACACGAGATCAGCCTTTATCCGGACGGATTTAATTAAAACGGCCGTGGGAATTATAACGAGACGTTATCACATATCGTCTTGCAACCTTAGTCCCTAGGTAGCGCCCGTCAAAGGCAGCAATTGGCGTGATGGACGTGGATACATGACCTGTGTCGTTACTTCCATGACAAGACACAAGTAAATTGATTTAGCCTATCACGAATCAGCCCAACATACATATAACGAGACATACAGACATACTACTTTATTTTGACCAAGATACAAATCACTCAACTTCGTTAATGTTAAATATCTTAAAGTGTGAATAGTTTCGGTAATATTTGCAGCCGGTTTAATAAAAAGGGCACACGTTTGTTATGATCATTGACACATCTTATTTTTTTCGTTAGATCCGGTAAATTGCAAACGTGTAAATAGCCTTATGTTGACTAGTACAGTCCAGTAGTATAAAAAGCCGGACCACTTTTGCCTTTTTCTCATAATTATGACCGGACCAAATAAGAATAATACGATAGTTTGTTCGATTATTTCACCCACAAAATTAATTTTTTAAATTATGCACACGAGCTGACGTATGGTAGTGGATACAAGATAGGATATGTGTTTGTAAAATTAATCTGGAATGAGATGAGCGAAAAAAATCTAAGGAGAAACCTTTAACATGTGCGTGTATGGAGGACAGGAGTAACAGATGCGAGGGTATGCAAGAGGCCACGGCAGCGAGATGAATGTTCGTGACCAGACAGAAAACACACGTAGCGGTTGTAGCGCGTGCTCCATCAACTGACGAGAAGAAGAAAAACCGCTGCGACTACATAACCTACACAGTGCGTGGTGACACTGTTCAACAAATTGAGAATGGTCTAGTCGTTGTGATCATTGTTAAGCAACACGTATTTAGCTCATTTACGTCTACGATTCTACGACGTCGAAGACGGTATGTTGCCGTCTTCAGCGAACTGAATGCTGAGACATTCAGGTCTTCTGTTGCTCGTCAGCGGGTTGATTCTTGCGTGGCTCAGTTGATACCCCCTTTATGTATTCACGTTATAATAATACATTTATTCGTTCTAAAAAAATTACAATTCGACTAAATCAATGTATAATATAAGTTATGTATTATATAAGCTAATCAATGGCTAAAAAGAAGTGCTATCCGAATTATCTATATTATGTAACACATCTTTTGCAAATGAGACTCTACACACTAGTTCATCATCTAGCCCCTCCTGGTAGTGGTCTTGAATCATACCATAAAACTGATTAGACTTCATTCTAAAGAATGTCATGGCATCAAGTTTGAATTTGGACATGTTATAGTTAAAACTTTTAGACATGTATGACCCACTACTTTGAAGGGCTAGATGATAGAGCATTTTCAAACTGGAGTTACTGCATTTCAAGCACAAATCGTACCATTCAATTCATAATTTGAACTTGAATCGGTAAACAGTCTGCTAAAAGTGGCACAATATTACAATGCGTGCAAACTGGTAGATTAAACTGTTTTCTGATACCTTTGCGCCACGCAGTATACAACATATCATGATGTTTGTTTTGTAAGTTCCACAGACATACACCATAGAAAGGTGTACAGTACGACATGTATAATTAACGTTTTATATTTATATTACAAAACCTAAAATTAGCAGATAATGCATTTACACGCCATATAAAATCATGACACATACATTTTACCTGGTGAGTGTCAGGACCAATAATGTGGCCTAAATGCAACCCTTTTATTTATTCTGTTTCACTTTTAAACCATCAAAGTAAAATGCTCATCGTCTTCTTCTGTTCTCTTTCTTGCAGTTTTAATGTTTTCCTTATAAAGCTCCTTGGTTGTGCATATGTCAGTTGTACATTTGTTTCTGTTTGCATGACCTGATACTGCTGACTTGTGTTCCGACGAGGATGTTTCCCGGAACTAAATGTTCGCGGCAATAACATTTCGCTAATCGAATATTCGATCGATAGTTTTAGTAGCACAACCAGTACTGATTTTAATAACTAATTTATATCATATCAAATCCACAGTTTATTATTACGTTTGCCCGCAACAAGATACGAAACTTATATGAATTAACTGAGACTATCGTAATGTTACAGAATAGTGAGTATCCCTTTGTGTTATATACATTATACTGTTACCTCCAGGTATGAGGTCGTGAACTGTGACCTAGATAAGTGACCCAGTTATCTTGTATGTTGCAGTAGTGACAATGACGGCCGCGCTGCTCATCTTTCCCGTCGGCTTCCAGTCACGTGTCGTCCGCCATTACTGTCACAACACGGGCATGTATCACACGGGCATCTGCGAGCTCGGCTGGGCCTACGTGCTCGGCATCACGGGGACCGCACTCGCCATGTTCTTGCCTTACCTGTCGCAATACACAGACTTCCGGTTGGATGTCGTAAAACGACGACCTACTTACGACGGCAGCAAGAAAGTACGAATCGGCGGCTCCAAATTGCCAGAACCGACGCCGGTATAGCGAAAAGACAAGTGCATATTTGCTGGGTGATACAACGCGAAAATAATGAGGTGTACCACCAATTCGTATAGTATATATGATTGATTATCTACAGCAAATCTAACACACCAAGAATCATTTCAATTAATTCCAATTTATTTACGGAATAGTATTACTGATGCATCGCCGCTTTTGCATCAAACTAAGACAATGGTGCGGGAACTGACAGATATATCAAGAAGAAATATTCTCCGCTGAACACAATTTATTTCTGACACGACCCGATCTGCAAAGATTCCAGATGTGTCAGCAAACAGTGCCGTTTTTTTAACAATCCGTGACATATTAGTAGCTCATTCCTGTGGATTATGGTGTTTCTGTTTCATCTCTTTGCAACGACAACCTCGAACAATCATCCCATCGTCGACTAAATCCGGAATCCGTCCCCGATATATCTGGGTATACGTATTTACGGTAATATTCTACAGAATGGCCTATTTCAACATTCAGTGGATGGCAGCAAAATATGTTTATACAACGGCATGGGTATACCAATGTGTTATAGCGGCCAACTACGTGCGAACATTTCGAGCACACTGTATTAAGTATTCCGACACAGTCGCTATCTTCTGTGTATGTTAATTTCCATCGTGCTCTTCAGCATTCAGTGTATAATAACCGTTTCAACGAAGATGCGATGTTGACATAATTGTACATATAATTCATTTAAATCAACATGGCAAACTGAAATACTATTTATTGATATATTTAAGTAAGTTATACGAACTGTTTACTATGCATATGTAAGCAAAATGTGTGTAATGTCCAAGAAAATGTGTAAATAAAGTTTGACCGGGCATTGTTTAGTCGATGTGACAGTATCATCGAGTTAGTTTCATGTTTCTGTCACCTCGCGTAAACATTTATAACGAGGGCATCGCTTCACACATCACCATTGCCCTGTGTGTATACGTAGGCGTATCAACTTATGTTGCAAAGTTTGGCAGCGAGACACACACACCGAGGCAATCATACACATGCACGTGCCGTAATTAGACACCCAAGGTTTCTATTACACGACTAATTAACGGTCGCCTCGATGATAGGTCAAATCTTCATTGCAATTTGGTTCGACTCGTTCCATTTTACAGCATTGATAGAGTTGTTGTTTGTAGCGGTCTTATTTTGTAAGAAGTATTTACTCAGTGGGAGAAGGGTAAAAGTGTTCTAACTGAATAACATTAATTGCACAACAAACTTACCTCATTTAAAAAGATAAGTAAAAAGAATTAAAGAAGTTCGTCAGGCATAAATCATATTATAAATTCAACAAATGTGTAGCATATCGACTACGCGTACTATTGTTCAAAACGCCATTCCCATACATGGTTTTCAGAGTATAAGCATATTAGACAAATTAGGAACTTTTTAAATTTCAAAACATAAATGTGGTGTTCTTCATAAGAACATGCACACTAGCACGGCAAACATAATTTCCTGTTTTCCGTGGGCGAATTGAAAATGGAGAACATTGTTTAGAAAGTTAGAAATTTTGATCTCTACTGATTAGACACGCTCTTGTGACTTTAATCGCGCCAGGCATGTACATCACGCCATACCATGACGTGTAATGACATAGTTCCAGCCCGCACACTCATCAATGATGCGGTTATATAATTACGCCAATGCATAAAAAGACGGTCAGTCCTTCCCACTTATAACGAACGTGCAGAGAAAAATGACGGCAGTTGAACGCTCTGTATTGGGTGGTATCTACATCAACAATGTCGTGCTAAGCGCCGCCCCAGCATAGCACTGTTTATTTACCCAGGTGTTCACGACGGGCGGGGGTGGGGGGGGGTCGGCTTACGTGCTAGTGCTGCTGTGATTATCTTCCTGTTAGCTCCAACACCAGAACGGCGAGGACATTCCCTCGGTATGAAACACATCTTTTCGAGTGGCGTTTTTATTGATACGAACAATTGTACAATACACGTATTTACATTTTAATTAATTTAATAATTGTATTGTTAATACGTATAATACAATTACATACTCTTTAAATGTTTATGCATATTAATTATGGAAGGACTTTTTTATTTTGCATAAATTACATTTATAATAATTATTTATGTAGCAATTATAATGCTAAGTTATGAGAACGTGTATGTAAAGTACCTGAGAGCAATCTTGATTGATCGGGCGCTATACAAGAATATTTTATTATTAACTCAGATAACAATCACTAACGTCGATATAATGTCTGTCAACAGAATCACTCGGCACATTGTCACTTAAAATTGAACGCAATAATGTTTGATGTTTAAAGTTAATATTCCGAAAAAAACTTTGCTTCAGTCATACACATTTGCACTGATAATATTAATTAAACACAACGAAGTTGTTTGATGCATGATTAAGATTAATATTTATTTCGAAAAAAACTTGTGTGACAGTCTGCGAAGCAATTTCTATTATAACAATTCCTATCAAGGCAAATTTGAATACTTAAACGGACGTTTAAGTATTCAACATAAACGCCCCAAAATATATTATCTGATATTCATGTGACTGCAACTTTTTCAGTGGAAATATTTCAATTGTCATTTCACAAGAATAATATAAATACTACCTGCAATGAGACGATACGTTCAAGAGTTCCCAAAATGACTAAATATATGAATAAAGAGAAACCTTTAAAGGTCGAACCACGGGTGGTGGCTTGCAAGAATGATAGACAGGCTAAATTTAAACCTTTATAACGCGCGGTTCTATCCGATCTGGAAGCTTTAATACTTTCTTTTGTCATGTTTATTGATTCGTTCCGTTGTGGCGTCTTTTGTTGTGTATTTATTGCCATTTGTATGTGATTGCATACATCAAGTACGGACTGAAATGTTTGCACAGGTGACCGCAGTAGGAAAGGCGGCCTCTATACAAATTGTCGTGCACATGACATTGTTTACCGTCTTTATTTACATTAAGACAAATACAAAAATGCTCCCGTCTTTGCTAACGTATTTGAGTACATACCGGAATGAATTACGCATAGATGCACAATTATAATTGCCACTGTTTATTTAGTCAGTGCAGTGATCAGCCCTGGAGGCACTGTATGTGATGTGGCTATTTCAGTGAAATGGATGTTTCATGAATGAACACGAGAGAAGTCGAATAGCATTATAATAACGAGGTATGCGATGAACGCTCATAAGGACTGGATTCAGTGTAATGTCCGAACTTCCATTAACATTAAATGTGTAATATATTTTTGTCCGAGAGAAGTTGAGTGGTGTTATAAAAAGAGTTGAACTCGCCTAACGAGAGGATTCAGTGTTGTATTCGTCTATACTAGGTATATTTAAAGTAAATATAAACCATATATTAATAGAGCTACTTACGCCATCATGCACATTTTATGTATAGAGACAATAATTTATTCGAACGAGAATAATTGAAAGGTTGTTTTATTGAGGCATTGCTTAAATTTCACGGACAGGGCTGACAAGACTACAAGTTGTAATGAAACCCAGACGTTTCGTCAACAAAATAGTCATTGTGAAGTTACTCTTTTCAATATAATAAGTAAACATTTCTCGTGTATGCTTCGTGAGTCCCTATTATGTCTCCCGTGTGTCCCTCGTGTATCCCCCGTGTGTCCCCCGTGTGTCACTCGTGTGTCCTTCGTGTGCCCCTCGTGTGTCCCCGTGTGTCCCTCGTGTGTCCCTCGTATCTCACTCGTGTGTCCAACGTATGTCCCTGTTGTGTCCCCCGTGTGTCCCTCTTACGTCCCTCGTGTGTATCTCGTGTGTCTATTGTGTGTCCCCCGTGTTTCCCTCGTTTGTCCTTCGTGTGACCCTCGTGTGACTCTCTTGTGTCCTTCGTGTGTCCCTTGTGTATCCCTCCTGTGTCCCTCGTGTGTTCTCCGTGTGTATGTCATGTGTCCCTCGTGTGTCCTCTGTGTTCCCCATGTGTCCCTCCTGTGTCTCTCGTGTGTCCCTCTTGTGTCCCTCGTGTGTCATTCGAGTGTCCTTCGTATGACCCTCATGTGTACCCCGTATGTTTCCCGTGTGTTCCTGGTGTGTACCCCGTGCGTCCCTCGTGTATCCCCCGTGTGTTCCCCGTGTGTTCCCCGTGTGTTCCCCGTGTGTCCCCCTGTGTTTCCCGTGTGTCCCCCTGTGTTTCCTGTGTGTCTCTTGCGTCTCCCGTGTGTGCCTCGTGTGCCCATCGTGTATCCCTGATGTGACCCACGTTTGTCCCGCGCGTGTCCTCGTGTGTCTCCCGTGTGTCTCGTGTGTTCCTCGTGTGTCCCCCGTTTGTCTCCTGTGTGTATCGTGTGTTCCTCGTGTGTGTGTTCCTCGTGTGTCCCCCGTGTGTCCCCGTGTATCCCCGTGTGTCCCCGTGTGTCTCTCGTGTGTCCCTCTTGTGTCCCTCGTGTGTCATTCGAGTGTCCTTCGTATGACCCTCATGTGTACCCCGTATGTTTCCCGTGTGTTCCTCGTGTGTCCCCCGTTTGTCTCTCGTGTGTACCCGTGTGTCCCTCGTGTTTCCCTCGTGTGTTCCCCGTGTGTTCCCCGCGTGTTCCCCGTGTGTTTCCCGTGTGTTCCCCGTGTGTTTCCCGTGTGTCCCCCGTGCTTCCCTCGTGTGTCCCTCGTGTTTCCCCCTCGTATATTCCCCCGTGTGTCTCTTGCGTCTCCTGTGTGTGCCTCGTGTGCCCATCGTGTATCCCTCATGTGACCCACGTTTGTCCCGCGCGTGTCTCGTGTGTTCCTCGTGTGTCCCCTGTGTTCCTCGTGTGTCCCCCGTTTGTCTCCCATTTGGCTCGTGTGTTCCTCGTGTGTGTGTTCCTCGTGTGTCCCCCGTGTGTCCCCGTGTGTATCTCGTGTGTCCCCGAATGTCCCCTGTGTTCACTGTGTGTCCCCCGCGTTTCCCCTGCATGTCCCCTCTGTTCACTCCGTGTCCTTCGTGTGTTCCCCTTGTGTTCCGTGTGCCCCTGGTGTGTCTTTCGTGTGTCCTCTTCCCCGTGTTTCCCCGTGTTTCCCCGTGTTTCCCTCGTGCTTCCGTCGTATGTCCCCCTGTGTCTTTCATGTGTCCCTTCGTGTGCTACTCGTGTGTCCCTCGTGTGTCTCCTGTGTGTCCCCGTTGTCTCTCGTGTGTCCCGCGCATGTCTCATGTGTCCACTGTGTGTCTTTCATGTGTCCCTCGTGTGTCCCCCTTGTGTATTTCGAGTATTCCTCGTGTGTCCCCCCTGTGTCCCTCATGTGTCCCCCGTATGTCTCTCGTGTGTCGCTCGTGTGTCCCCCGTGTGTCCTTCGTGTGTCCCCCGTGTGCCCCTCGTGTGTCTCTCGTGTGTCTCTCGTGTCTCTCGTGTGTCTCTCGTGTGTCTCTCGTGTGTCTCTCGTGTGTCTCTCGTGTGTCTTTCGTGTGTCTTTCGTGTGTTCCTTGAAAGGGTAGAGAAGGTATTAGGGCATGGCAAGGGAGGGTCTATACTAGTACACGTAGGAACAAATAATGCAGACAGGGAGGGAACAACTGGGATAGTACAGAAATATAGACAGTTAGTGAGGAAGCTAAAGAAGACATGAGTTGAACAAATGATTCTCTCATCACATGTGTAAATGATTTCCAGTTGTACATATGTAAGTGATCACCAGTTGTACATCTGTAAATGATCTCCAGTTGTACGTTATTGTCAATGAAAGCATTGATAACTTGATAATCTGTAATACATTCAAGATTAATGTGTGATTCTACCTTTTAAGTGATTCTATTTTTTATGTATTTCTATTTTTATATATTGCTGTTCTTATGTCGGTTAAAATTATTATCAACATGCTAATTCATATTTTGAAAAATTATAATTACATAATCTACTTATGCTGTATGACCAACTGCAATTAACAGTTTGCAGTATTGTTGATATATCTGATGATATATGGGCCATTCATGCCCTTTTGTTTTCTTTTTTTGTATGAATGACATTTAAAAAACTAGTATTATAACTAATCGTTTCTCTCCTCATAACATCAGTAATGCTTAATTACTTTTGATATCTTGATACTGGACTAATCAAGACATTATATCTCTTCTATTATTATTTTTAGATTGACAACTGTTAATTTATATGCAGCCACTGTTGATAACATAGCTCACCCCTTTCCCTGGCGTTACGCCTTATATTCATGACCCATCACCCAATCTGTCATGTTTTTTTTTCTTATCTTTATATTTATTTTATTCTAAGTCTAGTCTTGACTACTCTGATATCTGCCCTGTTACACACGGAGTATTTCTTAACATTCATATATGCACAGGAAATAAATACACACAAGTTCACTCTTAAATAGTGAAATTAAGTGCATAGTCGATAAATTTGTACCTTTCAAAAAACAAGGGAAACGGTCTAAAAAGAAACACTTATCGAAAGAAGCCATTAGAAAAATTAAGTATAAACAAATGATGTGGAAGTCATATAGATGTACTGGAAATGATGAAGACTACAACATTTATAAAGAAGCACTTAATCAAGCTACAGCTGAAATTAGAAATTCAAAGAGAAGCTATGAAAAAAAATTAGCTAGTAATATAAAACATGACAGTAAGAGTTTTTATGCGTATATTCGAAGCAAACAGAAAGTTCAGGATAAGGTCGGTCCTCTAGAAGATAGTGCTGGAAATACAATATCAGAGGGATTCTTAATGGCAGAAGACCTGAATGAGTATTTTAGTTCAGTGTTTACCAGGGAAGATATTAGTTCACTGCCAGTACCAGAGGCTAAGTTCAAGGGGGCAGATTCAGACTATTTAGGACAATTAATTGTAACCCCGGAAATGGTAACTAAGAAAATAAGGGCTATGAAGGATAATAAATCACCTGGAGTGGATGGGATTCCGCCCAAACTACTATTGGAAATTGTAGAACAAATTAGCGTACCGCTTGCAACAGTTTTCAATTTGTCATTAGAAGAGGGAGTGGTTCCTTTAGAATGGAAAGAGGCAAACATTATACCGTTATTTAAAAAAGGTTCGAGAAACAAGTCAGAGAACTATAGACCAGTGAGTTTAACATCAGTGATTTGCAAATTATTAGAAAGACTAATTAAAGATCACATGGTGGATTTTCTTGTTAAACATAACTTGATAAACCCATCTCAACATGGGTTTTTAAAAGCGAGGTCATGCTTAACAAATATGTTATGTTTTTTGGAAGACATCACTAGGTGGGTAGATGAGGGATCACCAGTAGATATCATCTATTTAGATTTTCAAAAAGCTTTCGACAAAGTACCACATCAAAGATTACTCCTTAAGCTAAAGGCCCATGGCATAGGAAATGGTATAATAAACTGGATAGAAAAATGGCTGAATGACAGAAGACAACGTGTAGTAGTTGATGGGGAGGCTTCAAACTGGAAATCGGTATTGAGTGGGGTACCACAGGGATCAGTACTAGGACCTATATTATTCTTAATATATATCAACGATTTGGACGATGATATAACAAGCAAGGTGTTAAAATTTGCGGATGATACAAAAGTGTTTAGAAGGATTAAAAGTGATGGAGACAGACAGCATTTACAAGATGATCTTGACAGGTTGATCAAATGGTCTGAAAAGTGGCAAATGCTGTTCAATTTTGGGAAATGTAAATGCCTCCACACAGGTCATGGGAATGAAGAGGTAAAATATAAAATGGGGGTACTGTTCTAAGTACTACTGTAAAAGAAAAGGACTTAGGGTTAACCATTAGTGCTGATATGAAGGTTTCAGAGCAGTGCGGAATTGCAGCGTCAAAGGGAAATCAAATCCTTGGATTAATTAGGCGAAATATAGCGTATAAGAAAAAGAATTAATAGTACCGCTG
Organism: Paraescarpia echinospica; assembly: GCA_020002185.1. Classification (NCBI taxonomy): domain Eukaryota; kingdom Metazoa; phylum Annelida; class Polychaeta; order Sabellida; family Siboglinidae; genus Paraescarpia; species Paraescarpia echinospica. The sequence goes on along the minus strand of CM034539.1, from coordinate 19,698,063 downwards.
TACAAAACAATAGTGAGGCCTCATTTAGAATATTGTATACAAGCATGGAGGCCATATCGCAAGAAGGACATAGATATGCTAGAAAGAGTACAGAGGAAGCACTAAAATGATACCAAATCTGAGGGATCTTAGTTACGAAATACGCCTAAAAGAATGTGGTTTAACAACACTAGAAACCAGGAGATTGAGAGGAGATCACATAGAAGTGTTTAAAATATTGAATGGTTATGAAAATATTGATAGAAACATTTTTTTCTCAGTTAAGAAAAATAGAAGGACCAGAGGACATGAAGCTACATTAGTAAAGGAGCAGTGTAGATTAGATATAAGAAAGTTCTCATTCTCACAAAGGACTGTAAATGAATGGAACAGATTATCTCCTGATTGTGTTGGTGCTAGTAGCGTGAATATGTTTAAAAATAAAATCGACACACACCTTAAAAAGGCGGGATACATGTAGATAAAAAGTATTGGACTCTCGATAAGCCAAAAGGCTTCCTTGTCCACCTGCCATCCAGAGTAATTTTCTGGATGGCAATCTTGTTAAATCTTGTTAAATCTTTTGTAAAATACCTAACATACGTACAAAGGCTGGCAATATTATTGGTTCATGTCCGAACCTAAGCAATGACTTCTGATGTGACATTTCTCTCCCACTTGGGAGGTATCCGAAACTGTTCTTTAATAAATCTTCTAGATATAAACGAAAATAGTACTGAACAAAATGAACCTCAGTTGATCCATTGTTCTTCATACTATGACATCGAAATGTTTCACAAGTTAGCACACAAAAATACTGATAATTTTAGTATCGTAAGCTTAAATATTCAATCCATTAATGCTAAATTTGATGAACTTGAACTTTTTGTAGAGCTTCTAAATACTAAACAATTTAAATTTAACATTATATGTTTGCAAGAAACATGGAAGTCAAATCATGATAATTTATCTCAATTCAGTTTACACGGATATGATCTAATTGCTCAGGGGAAACATTGTAGTGTCAAAGGGGGTTTAATAATTTACGTAGATAATAAATATAAATATAAAGTACTTAAGAATATCAACATGTATGAACATTGGGAGGGGTTAGTAATTCAAGTAACTGGAGGCAGCTTATCAAAAATACTTACTATTGGAAACATATACAGACCGCCTAGGTCACTAAATCAAAATATTATAGATTTCATTGCTGAATTTTCAACAACAATGGCTACTCTAGAAAGTTGTAATAATCTAATAATTTCAGGCGATTTCAATATCAATCTACTGAAAATAAACGAGAACAAAATATATAGTGAATTTTTTGATACTATAATTTCATACAGTCTCTATCCACAAATTACCTTTCCAACTCGCTTTACCAGAACTAACGGAACACTGATAGACAACTTTTTCAGTAAATTAAATAAATCAATATTATATAGCACTGCAGGAATCTTCACAAATACCCTTTCTGATCATCAACCTTACTTCCTAATCATGAATATCAACGTAAAATCCAAACCTCCTCCAAAATTTGTTCGAGTAAATCTACAAAATAAGGTAGCTATGCATAATGTTAAACTAGAGATAAATTCGGATGCAATGTATAACAAACTAAACAAATCTCCTACGGCTGACCCCAATTTAAATTATAACATAATACACGAAGAAATTATGCATGCTAAGAATAAGCATATGCCTGTTAAAATCATGAAATATAATAGATACAAACATAAGCATTCAACCTGGATCACACACGGTCTTCTAAAATCAATCAAATATCGAGACTCGCTTTATAAGAAATTAAAATTGTATAATCCAAATTTACCTATGTACGAAGTCCTTCTAACTAACCTAAAAACATATAACTCAATATTAAAGAAAAATATTCGTACTGCCAAACAAATGTACTTTGAGTCACGCTTTAACCGATATAAAGATGACATCAGAAATACATGGAAAACCATAAATGAATTTATCTCCAAAACAATTCAAACAACACTGTTTTGTTTAAAAGTAACGGTATAACTATAACAGATAAAACGGTTATTGCAAACCAATTTAACAACTTTTTTACAAGTATAGGTCAGTCGACAGCACAAGACATTCATTACAATGGAAATAAGGATTACAATTACTACTTAAATGATAATGTCCATTCCGTTTTCAGTCTACTAAATGTTGATGAAGAAATAGTCAAGAAAACCATTGAAAGCCTTCCCAATAAAAACAGTAGTGGCTATGACGGTATTTCCTGCAAACTTTTGAAAATAATTGAACCCTCCATCATCAAACCATTAACCCTGGTAATAAATCAAGTAATAAATACTGGTATATTTCCCGATACACTTAAACTCGCTAAAGTAATTCCTATTTTTAAGAAAGATGACCCATCTGATTTTAAAAATTATAGACCCATATCTCTTCTTCCAACAATTTCAAAAGTGATAGAGAAAATAATATCTAGTCAACTAACAGCATACTTTAATGATTCTGATCTATTTGTTAAAAATCAATATGGTTTTAGAAAAAAACACTCTACCGAGTATGCATCACTTGAACTAATAGATAGAATAATTACACAAATTCAAAATGAAAGTTCTGATATTCTACCTATATCACAATTGGTGTACCACAAGGATCTATTCTTGGTCCCCTATTATTCATAATATACATTAATGATTTCCCTAAAGCTAGCGAAATGTTTAACTTTATTATGTATGCCGACGATACCACCTTATTTAGCACCATCAATTATTTTCAAGGTAACTCCCCAAATAGAAATATAGAATCGGCAATAAACGATGAACTCCTTAAAATAATTGAATGGTTAAACATTAATAAATTATCATTAAACAGAAACAAATCCAAATATATGATTTTTCACATGCAAAATAAAGCTGTCGATAACTTTATGCTCAATATAAATGGTACAAACATTGAAAGAGTAGATGAATTTAATTTTTTAGGACTTACTTTAGATACAAATTTAAATTGGAATAAACACATTGAAAAAGTATCAAACAAGTGTTCCAAAACAGTCGGCATCTTAAACAGACTAAAATATGTCTTTCCCCTAGAAATTAAAATTATCTTATATAATACATTATTTTTATCACATATCAACTATTGCATTATGGTGTGGGGATGCCAAGGTAGTCGAATGTTGAAAATACAAAAGAAAGCTATGAGAATGTTATCTATAAGTAAATATAATTCACACTCTGAGCCACTTTTCAAAAAAATGAAAATCTTAAAAATTGATGACATGTTAAAATTACATGAACTTAAGTTTTATTATAAATATGTACATCATGACCTCCCTGCTTACCTATTAAATTGGAAAATAATTACAAATGCTTACGTACACAATTACAACACAAGGAAAAAAACAGAGTTACACCCATTCAGAACAAAACATGAATTTGCCAAAAGATGTCTTAGATACAGTTTGCCACATGTCATTAACAATACCTCAAAGTTAGTCACAGAGAAGATTGGAACACATAGCTTCAGAAGTTTTGGTAATTATGCAAAAAACAATTTATTAGAAAAATACGTAGATACGTGTACAATATTAAACTGCTATACATGCTATCAAAGTCATTAAAACTGTATTAATGCATGTGATATGTATGGATATGTATTGTATATATATAAATCAGCATATGGATATTGTATTTGTGCATATACACATACATATAAAGTATATTGAAGTGTACTATTGACAACTAGTATTTGTTTATTTTAACATACCTTTAATACTCCAGTACATGCATATATGTAATCAAGTAATCTCGGTTTCTTTTCTTTTCCTGCACTTTTACTTTTACATTTACATTTGCACTTCCTTCGGTAAAATTGAATTGAAAAAAATTATTTACTGTGGCTCCTATGAGAGCGACTGTTATTGTCTTAATAGGAGTCACAGACCCCATCTAATTTGAAATTACACTGCATTTGTATATATATGCCTGTTCATGTTACGTTAATTTCATATTATACACATATTGTAATTGGGGTCTAAATAAAACTTTCTTGTTCTTGTTCTTGTTCTCAGGAATTTTGCCAGTAATGGGAGGAAGGGGGGCAACATATAAAAACTGCAAGAGGATTGCGATCAACGCACTAGTTGAGCAGATGTGTGAAGAAAAGGGGGTGGGATTCACATATTTATGGGGATACTTTGTTGGGAGGGAAGATATGTACATGAGAGATGGCCTACATCTAAGTGGAAAGGGGGCAGCAGTTTTCTCAGAGAACCTGCTGCGATCTGTTGACAGTGGGACAGATTGCATCTATTTAAACTCGATTCGCAGGGGGGATTCACAGAGAAGCCTGAAACTGGAGGAATATATAAAGACAGCACATTAGAATTTGTCATTAGAAGAGGGAGTGGTTCCTTTAGAATGAAAAGAGGCAAACATTATACCGTTATTTAAAAAAAGGTTCGAGAAACAAGTCAGAGAACTATAGACCAGTGAGTTTAACATCAGTGATTTGCAAATTATTAGAAAGACTAATTAAATATCACATGTTGGATTTTCTTGTTAAACATAACTTGATAAACCCATCTCAACATGGGTTTTTAAAAGCGACGTCATGCTTAACAAATATGTTATGTTTTTTGGAAGACATCACAAAGTGGGTAGATGAGGGATCACCAGTATATATCATTTACTTAGATTTTCAAAAAGCTTTTGACAAAGTGCCACATCAAAGATTACTGCTTAAACTAAAGGAAATGGTATAATAAACTGGATAGAAAAATGGCTGATTGACAAAAGACAATGTGTAGTAGTTGATGGGGAGGTTTCAAATTGGAAATCGGTATTGAGTGGGGTACCACAGGGACAGTACTCGTTTATAATATTGTATACAAGCGTGGAGGACATATCGCAAGAAGGACATAGATATGCTAGAAAGAGTCTTAGTTATGAAATTCGCCTAAAAGAATGTGGATAAACAACACTAGAGACCAGGGGATTGGGAGGAGATCAGATAGAAGTGTTTAAAATAAGGCCCAGAGGACATGAAGTCACATTAGTAATGGAGCAGTGTAGATTAGATATAAGAAAGTTCTCATTTTGACGAAGGACTGTAAATGTATGGATTTTTATCTCTTGATTGTGTTGGTGCTAGTAGCGTGAATATGTTTAAAAATAAAATCGACACATACCTTAAAAGGGCTTGATACACGTAGGTAAAAGTATTCGACTCTCGATAAGCCAAAGGGCTTCCTTGTCCACCTGCCACCTAGAGTTAATTCTCTGGGCGGCAATCTTGTTAAATCTTGTTACGCAGACTGCCGTGCAAATGATGTATGGATTTAATTCAACACTGACTATAGAAGTGTTTTGATGTTCCTTGTAGCTTTTGCATTCGTTTCTATTTGCATTTCCATGATTAATAAACTGTGTTAATGTGTAGCCATTTAACATCGTTAAGTAACATCGTCCTTGTAACAAAAGTCGTCATTGTTTACACCAGCCACTAGTTGATAATCCCTAAACAAGTGTCGTATCGTAAGTCAGTTACCAACGTATACGTTACGCAATAACTGATACAACAGAAGGGGTTGTACGAATGGATGAATTGATAGACAGTTGGATGAATGATTTAATTGATTGACTGAATGATTGATTGATTGATTGATCGATCGAATTGAATGAATGAAACGATGAATGGATGGGTGGTAGGGTAGGTGGGTTGATGGATAGATGGACGGACGGATGGATACGAGGGTGGATGGATGGATGAATGGATGGATGGATGGATGGATGGGTCAATAGATAGATGGATAAAAGGATGGACGGGTGGATGGGTGGATGGGTCAACAGATAGATGGATAAAAGGATGGATGGGTGGATGTGTGGATGTGTGGATGGGTGGATGGATGGGTGGATGGAGGAATGGATGGGTCAACGCATGGATGGATGGATGGATGGATGGATGGATG
>CM034539.1:19632661-19691119 GCA_020002185.1 Paraescarpia echinospica | reverse complement strand
GACAAAGTACCACATCAAAGATTACTGCTTAAACTAAAGGCCCATGGCATAGGAAATGGTATAATAAACTGGATAGAACAATGGCTGATTGACAGAAGACAACGTGTAGTAGTTGATGGGGAGGCTTCAAACTGGAAATCGGTATTGAGTGGGGCACCACAGGGATCAGTATTAGGACCTATATTATTCTTAATATATATCAACGATTTGGATGATGAAATAACAAGCAAGGTGTTGAAATTTGCGGATGATACAAAAGTGTTTAGAAGGATTAAAAGTGATGGAGATAGACAGCATTTACAAGATGATCTTTACAGGTTGATCAAATGGTCTAAAAAGTGGCAAATGCTGTTCAATTTTGGGAAATGTAAATGCCTCCACACAGGTCATGGGAATGAAGAGGTAAAATATAAAATGGGGGGTACTGTTCTAAGTACTACTGTAAAAGAAAAGGACTTAGGGTTAACCATTAGTGCTGATATGAAGGTTTCAGAGCAGTGCGGAATTGCAGCTTCAAAGGGAAATCAAATCCTTGGATTAATTAGGCGAAACATAACGTATAAGAAAAAAGAGCTAATAATACCGCTGTACAAAACAATAGTTAGGCCTCATTTAGAATATTGTATACAAGCATGGAGGCCATATCGCAAGAAGGACATAGATATGCTAGAAAGAGTACAGAGGAGAGCGACTAAAATGATACCAAATCTGAGGGATCTTAGTTACTGAAATACGCCTAAAAGAATGTGGTTTAACAACACTAGAAAACCAGGAGATTGAGAGGAGATCACATAGAAGTGTTTAAAATATTGAATGGTTATGAAAATATTGATAGAAACATTTTTTTCTCAGTTAAGAAAAATAGAAGGACCAGAGGACATGAAGCTACATTAGTAAAGGAGCAGTGTAGATTAGATATAAGAAAGTTCTCATTCTCACAAAGGACTGTAAATGAATGGAACAGATTATCTCCTGATTGTGTTGGTGCTAGTAGCGTGAATATGTTTAAAAATAAAATCGACACACACCTTAAAAAGGCGGGATACATGTAGATAAAAAGTATTGGACTCTCGATAAGCCAAAAGGCTTCCTTGTCCACCTGCCATCCAGAGTAATTTTCTGGATGGCAATCTTGTTAAATCTTGTTAAATCTTGTTAAATCTTTTGTAAAATACCTAACATACGTACAAAGGCTGGCAATATTATTGGTTCATGTCCGAACCTAAGCAATGACTTCTGATGTGACATTTCTCTCCCACTTGGGAGGTATCCGAAACTGTTCTTTAATAAATCTTCTAGATATAAACGAAAATAGTACTGAACAAAATGAACCTCAGTTGATCCATTGTTCTTCATACTATGACATCGAAATGTTTCACAAGTTAGCACACAAAAATACTGATAATTTTAGTATCGTAAGCTTAAATATTCAATCCATTAATGCTAAATTTGATGAACTTGAACTTTTTGTAGAGCTTCTAAATACTAAACAATTTAAATTTAACATTATATGTTTGCAAGAAACATGGAAGTCAAATCATGATAATTTATCTCAATTCAGTTTACACGGATATGATCTAATTGCTCAGGGGAAACATTGTAGTGTCAAAGGGGGTTTAATAATTTACGTAGATAATAAATATAAATATAAAGTACTTAAGAATATCAACATGTATGAACATTGGGAGGGGTTAGTAATTCAAGTAACTGGAGGCAGCTTATCAAAAATACTTACTATTGGAAACATATACAGACCGCCTAGGTCACTAAATCAAAATATTATAGATTTCATTGCTGAATTTTCAACAACAATGGCTACTCTAGAAAGTTGTAATAATCTAATAATTTCAGGCGATTTCAATATCAATCTACTGAAAATAAACGAGAACAAAATATATAGTGAATTTTTTGATACTATAATTTCATACAGTCTCTATCCACAAATTACCTTTCCAACTCGCTTTACCAGAACTAACGGAACACTGATAGACAACTTTTTCAGTAAATTAAATAAATCAATATTATATAGCACTGCAGGAATCTTCACAAATACCCTTTCTGATCATCAACCTTACTTCCTAATCATGAATATCAACGTAAAATCCAAACCTCCTCCAAAATTTGTTCGAGTAAATCTACAAAATAAGGTAGCTATGCATAATGTTAAACTAGAGATAAATTCGGATGCAATGTATAACAAACTAAACAAATCTCCTACGGCTGACCCCAATTTAATTTAAATTATAACATAATACACGAAGAAATTATGCATGCTAAGAATAAGCATATGCCTGTTAAAATCATGAAATATAATAAATACAAACATAAGCATTCAACCTGGATCACACACGGTCTTCTAAAATCAATCAAATATCGAGACTCGCTTTATAAGAAATTAAAATTGTATAATCCAAATTTACCTATGTACGAAGTCCTTCTAACTAACCTAAAAACATATAACTCAATATTAAAGAAAAATATTCGTACTGCCAAACAAATGTACTTTGAGTCACGCTTTAACCGATATAAAGATGACATCAGAAATACATGGAAAACCATAAATGAATTTATCTCCAAAAACAATTCAAACAACACTGTTTTGTTTAAAAGTAACGGTATAACTATAACAGATAAAACGGTTATTGCAAACCAATTTAACAACTTTTTTTACAAGTATAGGTCAGTCGACAGCACAAGACATTCATTACAATGGAAATAAGGATTACAATTACTACTTAAATGATAATGTCCATTCCGTTTTCAGTCTACTAAATGTTGATGAAGAAATAGTCAAGAAAACCATTGAAAGCCTTCCCAATAAAAACAGTAGTGGCTATGACGGTATTTCCTGCAAACTTTTGAAAATAATTGAACCCTCCATCATCAAACCATTAACCCTGGTAATAAATCAAGTAATAAATACTGGTATATTTCCCGATACACTTAAACTCGCTAAAGTAATTCCTATTTTTAAGAAAGATGACCCATCTGATTTTAAAAATTATAGACCCATATCTCTTCTTCCAACAATTTCAAAAGTGATAGAGAAAATAATATCTAGTCAACTAACAGCATACTTTAATGATTCTGATCTATTTGTTAAAAATCAATATGGTTTTAGAAAAAAACACTCTACCGAGTATGCATCACTTGAACTAATAGATAGAATAATTACACAAATTGATAAAAATTATGTTCCTTTCAGTATTTTTCTTGACCTCTCTAAGGCCTTCGATACAATTGATCACTCGATACTATTAACTAAACTAAGATATTATGGATTACAGGGTCCTACCCTGAATCTATTTAATAGCTACTTAAGCAAAAGAAGACAATACACCGAATTTCAAAATGAAAGTTCTGATATTCTACCTATATCACAATTGGTGTACCACAAGGATCTATTCTTGGTCCCCTATTATTCATAATATACATTAATGATTTCCCTAAAGCTAGCGAAATGTTTAACTTTATTATGTATGCCGACGATACCACCTTATTTAGCACCATCAATTATTTTCAAGGTAACTCCCAAATAGAAATATAGAATCGGCAATAAACGATGAACTCCTTAAAATAATTGAATGGTTAAACATTAATAAATTATCATTAAACAGAAACAAATCCAAATATATGATTTTTCACATGCAAAATAAAGCTGTCGATAACTTTATGCTCAATATAAATGGTACAAACATTGAAAGAGTAGATGAATTTAATTTTTTAGGACTTACTTTAGATACAAATTTAAATTGGAATAAACACATTGAAAAAGTATCAAACAAGTGTTCCAAAACAGTCGGCATCTTAAACAGACTAAAATATGTCTTTCCCCTAGAAATTAAAATTATCTTATATAATACATTATTTTTATCACATATCAACTATTGCATTATGGTGTGGGGATGCCAAGGTAGTCGAATGTTGAAAATACAAAAGAAAGCTATGAGAATGTTATCTATAAGTAAATATAATTCACACTCTGAGCCACTTTTCAAAAAAATGAAAATCTTAAAAATTGATGACATGTTAAAATTACATGAACTTAAGTTTTATTATAAATATGTACATCATGACCTCCCTGCTTACCTATTAAATTGGAAAATAATTACAAATGCTTACGTACACAATTACAACACAAGGAAAAAAACAGAGTTACACCCATTCAGAACAAAACATGAATTTGCCAAAAGATGTCTTAGATACAGTTTGCCACATGTCATTAACAATACCTCAAAGTTAGTCACAGAGAAGATTGGAACACATAGCTTCAGAAGTTTTGGTAATTATGCAAAAAACAATTTATTAGAAAAATACGTAGATACGTGTACAATATTAAACTGCTATACATGCTATCAAAGTCATTAAAACTGTATTAATGCATGTGATATGTATGGATATGTATTGTATATATATAAATCAGCATATGGATATTGTATTTGTGCATATACACATACATATCAAGTATATTGAAGTGTACTATTGACAACTAGTATTTGTTTATTTTAACATACCTTTAATACTCCAGTACATGCATATATGTAATCAAGTAATCTCGGTTTCTTTTCTTTTCCTGCACTTTTACTTTTACATTTACATTTGCACTTCCTTCGGTAAAATTGAATTGAAAAAAATTATTTACTGTGGCTCCTATGAGAGCGACTGTTATTGTCTTAATAGGAGTCACAGACCCCATCTAATTTGAAATTACACTGCATTTGTATATATATGCCTGTTCATGTTACGTTAATTTCATATTATACACATATTGTAATTGGGGTCTAAATAAAACTTTCTTGTTCTTGTTCTTGTTCTCAGGAATTTTGCCAGTAATGGGAGGAAGGGGGGCAACATATAAAAACTGCAAGAGGATTGCGATCAACGCACTAGTTGAGCAGATGTGTGAAGAAAAGGGGGTGGGATTCACATATTTATGGGGATACTTTGTTGGGAGGGAAGATATGTACATGAGAGATGGCCTACATCTAAGTGGAAAGGGGGCAGCAGTTTTCTCAGAGAACCTGCTGCGATCTGTTGACAGTGGGACAGATTGCATCTATTTAAACTCGATTCGCAGGGGGGATTCACAGAGAAGCCTGAAACTGGAGGAATATATAAAGACAGCACATTAGAATTTGTCATTAGAAGAGGGAGTGGTTCCTTTAGAATGAAAAGAGGCAAACATTATACCGTTATTTAAAAAAAGGTTCGAGAAACAAGTCAGAGAACTATAGACCAGTGAGTTTAACATCAGTGATTTGCAAATTATTAGAAAGACTAATTAAATATCACATGTTGGATTTTCTTGTTAAACATAACTTGATAAACCCATCTCAACATGGGTTTTTAAAAGCGACGTCATGCTTAACAAATATGTTATGTTTTTTGGAAGACATCACAAAGTGGGTAGATGAGGGATCACCAGTATATATAATTTACTTAGATTTTCAAAAAGCTTTTGACAAAGTGCCACATCAAAGATTACTGCTTAAACTAAAGGAAATGGTATAATAAACTGGATAGAAAAATGGCTGATTGACAAAAGACAATGTGTAGTAGTTGATGGGGAGGTTTCAAATTGGAAATCGGTATTGAGTGGGGTACCACAGGGACAGTACTCGTTTATAATATTGTATACAAGCGTGGAGGACATATCGCAAGAAGGACATAGATATGCTAGAAAGAGTCTTAGTTATGAAATTCGCCTAAAAGAATGTGGATAAACAACACTAGAGACCAGGGGATTGGGAGGAGATCAGATAGAAGTGTTTAAAATAAGGCCCAGAGGACATGAAGTCACATTAGTAATGGAGCAGTGTAGATTAGATATAAGAAAGTTCTCATTTTGACGAAGGACTGTAAATGTATGGATTTTTATCTCTTGATTGTGTTGGTGCTAGTAGCGTGAATATGTTTAAAAATAAAATCGACACATACCTTAAAAGGGCTTGATACACGTAGGTAAAAGTATTCGACTCTCGATAAGCCAAAGGGCTTCCTTGTCCACCTGCCACCTAGAGTTAATTCTCTGGGCGGCAATCTTGTTAAATCTTGTTACGCAGACTGCCGTGCAAATGATGTATGGATTTAATTCAACACTGACTATAGAAGTGTTTTGATGTTCCTTGTAGCTTTTGCATTCGTTTCTATTTGCATTTCCATGATTAATAAACTGTGTTAATGTGTAGCCATTTAACATCGTTAAGTAACATCGTCCTTGTAACAAAAGTCGTCATTGTTTACACCAGCCACTAGTTGATAATCCCTAAACAAGTGTCGTATCGTAAGTCAGTTACCAACGTATACGTTACGCAATAACTGATACAACAGAAGGGGTTGTACGAATGGATGAATTGATAGACAGTTGGATGAATGATTTAATTGATTGACTGAATGATTGATTGATTGATTGATCGATCGAATTGAATGAATGAAACGATGAATGGATGGGTGGTAGGGTAGGTGGGTTGATGGATAGATGGACGGACGGATGGATACGAGGGTGGATGGATGGATGAATGGATGGATGGATGGATGGATGGGTCAATAGATAGATGGATAAAAGGATGGACGGGTGGATGGGTGGATGGGTCAACAGATAGATGGATAAAAGGATGGATGGGTGGATGTGTGGATGTGTGGATGGGTGGATGGATGGGTGGATGGAGGAATGGATGGGTCAACGCATGGATGGATGGATGGATGGATGGATGGTGGGTGGGTGGGTGGGTGGGTGGGTGGGAGGGGTGGGTGGGTGGTGGGTGGGTGGGTGGGTGGGTGGGTGGGGTGGGGGGGGGGGGGGGTATAGCGAGAGGGGTTGAGAGGAATATATGGAAAATTTAATATGACGTGTGGAGGAAGGAAGAAAGTGACGAAGAGTGATGTCTTCCGAAGAACAGTATATGGATGTGAATCGATCCAATGCTTTATGTGTGTATTAGCTGATTCTCTTTTATTCGTTAATACGTTAACAAGGCTGTATAAAGTTACACTCAGAAAAAATGCCCAGGACGGAGCTTTATTTCCCGGACAACATTAATTGCGCGGACAAGAAGGATTACCAGTAGATTAAACAGCGTTGGATGTTTCACGTTACGTAATTTAAGATTTCGCAATTAAATTAAATCACTCACAAGGACACTCAAGACAGGCCATTTAGAAGGAATAATCGGACTGCTGTCGGTATCGCATTAGAATATAACTTACTTAACGCATCAATTGCGTGACGTAAAACAAAGGATAAACATGACAAACGGGAGACATTCTCGCGATCACAGTTGACCTATCCATAACGTGACGCATTGCCTAGCAACAAGATCCGTCAAGTCATAAAAAATGAACCCCGAATACATAGAGCGCTCCGTGTTACACTTTGTTCACATTCTGGCCCTAAATGTTTTTTCTCTGTAAAAAAACGTAGGGCAAGGTTGTTCAAACGAGAATTGATTTAGCATGTAACATGCCGAGCAAGTAATGCGATACACATTATATTTCTTACGTAATCATTGTTGGCGAGATATAGCTTAATGTAGGTCACGCGCATCATTTTGATTGTGACGAACAAACACTGACGTACTGGGTCCACACAATGTATGGACCCAGTGCGTTCTTAACAATATTCATGGGAAAATAATATAACAACGACATTTCACTTGTAACGAAAACATAGGATACGTTATTGATGAAGCCCAACAAACAACACTAGATTCAAAATGAATTAAACAAACTTGCAGTTTGGTCAGAAATGTTGTTATTAGACTTTAACGCTAGCAAATGTGTTAAAATAAGACAACGTATTAACTGCGTCTATATTATACATTACATGGATACATATTAGAAGTAGTAGATAGTCAAACAGATTTAGGAATGACCATTTGTAGTAACTTAAAACCAAGCACACACATAAAACATGTTACATCAAAGGCAAACAAACGGATAGGACTAATTAAAAGATGTTTTGAAAGCATATATGAAAAATAATGAAAACATTATACAACTCTATGATTACACCAGTTTACTGAATATGCGTCCCCAGCCTGGAATCGCTATTATCAAAGAATTAGAAAAAAACCTCAAAAGAGAGCGGTGAAACTCAGCAGCCCCATCAGCTGAATCTGCTTCATTAGAACAGAGGCGATGCGAGTCAGACCTATGTGAAGTTTATAAATATCTTAGTGGCCTCAACAGAAATATACCAGACAATTTTGTTAATCCACCAGCAGGAAATCTGACAGGTCATCGACTTAAATTACAAAAGAACTACTCGCGCACCGATGTACGGAAACGCTTCTTCACTAATCGCACCACCGACACATGGAACAAGCTTACAGAAGAAATAATATCAGCTGCTTCATTGAATATTTTTAACAAGAAATTGAGGTCTCTGGCCACCGGCTAAAGGAGACTATACAACCAAGTATACCAAGTAAGTGGGCCACTCCACCCGGGGTGTGGAAACAACCTCTTATTCCATTTCTGTCTACAACACTTCAGCTACGGCGACTCTACGTCGCTCCAGGCTCTGCCAGCCAACCTAGTCGCTCTCCTGTTTGCCAGGAACTCCAAATGTCAACTGTCCAGTCTCCCAGTCACTGCTGGCAACGCCCAGTCTATTTGTAGCCACCGCCACCGCACCTGGCTTATTACATAATAGGTTGCACCTGGCTGACATTTATAGGCCTGTGCTCTGTCTACCTCAAAACCAATTAAATAAACCCTGTTTCGTAAATTAGTTCCTTTATAAAAGTAACGACCTCGCCACTCGCACGCACGCAAGCACGCAAGCACGCAAGCACGCAATCACGCAATCACGCACCCACGCACGCACGCACGCACACACACACACACACACACACACACAAACACACACACACACACACAATTATGATAAAAAAAAGGTGTCAACTTAGCCTAAGTGAAATGCCAAACGATTTCGCAGATGTATGAACGAATGTGTTGCCTGCACGGAACGAGAACACATAGTGTAGTAATGGAGTCTGAAATACATGGTCGACAACAGATCGATGCCGGGTGTTGAAATATATCACTTGGTGAAATCGTAAGATTCGTCCAATAAGCCCATCGCTGAAGCAGAGTTCCACTTGAGGAAAAAGAGTTCCGCTTGAATAGACCACAAGACCCGCTTGACAAGGGGAAGAGTGTGGGAATAGGAGACTTTTGATGAGCCTCAAGAAAAGGTGTATTTGGTTGTTTTTGGTGAGTCTCAACTGGGTGCAGTTGGAGTGTTTAGTGAGCCAACAACGGCTCCCACCACATAAATCTTTTTGGTATAACAGCAAAGGGCAAACATTTGGCTACACAACCCACACTAATATTGTTTTAATATTACATGGAAGTGTTTCTTATATACAAAAGAGGTGCTGCATGCGTAGACAGTTTGTGATTCCTGGTATTGTACGTTGTTTCTAGATAATATAACAATAGAACATGCAACATTATGTTTTAAAGTGTACTTGATGTGCAGAGTACTATTTGTTGAATTCGTGTATTCACAATTTTGTCGCGTAACACTGACATTTGGAGAGATCTGTCCACATTTCATGTAGGCCTAATTGTATTGTTTAAGAAGACACGGCCTTCAATGATATTATATTAGCAATCGCTGTGCGCTTGTATTGCGTATTTTAGCCGAGACGCGCCTGTAACTGGATTCGGTGCTGCCACGCTGGGGCAAAAGTACAAACTATAGAGATAAGTCAGGACAAGAGGAAGAGTTGTAGAATGTGAATAGCATTAAAATACTTTCGGTATCACAGCAAAGGGCAACCATTTGGCTACAAAACTCACTAGAATTCAATTATGTTTTAATATTCTATGGATATGCTTTTTTATATGCAAAAGAAGTATGCGATAGGTTCCTTTTACCCGATCCATCGGGCAAAAAGAACCACCTGAATGCAGAAAACAAATGAGCATAATAGAACTGTTGAAGTGTAGATTACAATGGCGCCATTGTAGTCCGTGACCTTTAAAACATCGGTGCAGCTGTCGTATTGTTTACGCTGTCATGGCTAGTGGTGATTATATTGATAACTGTATGTTGGAGACTCTCTACCAGCAGCGGCTGATCAGACGTGCTGGTCATATTGCACGTGACACCACCCAGCAACTATCTTTTCAACCTGCTTCCGTCAGGCCGCCGCTACAGCGCACTGAGAACTCGCATCTCACGCTTCGGCAGAAGTTTTTATCCACAGGCTGTCAAAGCCCTGACAGAGCTGTAAGAGCCATTTATTGAGATGTAATCCATTTTGCTGTTTATTAGTTAGGGCTGTATCATCATCTCAACTCTGTGCTTTTATGGTGTATCTCAATCTTACCAAGTGTATTTTATTAGGTTTTAGGTCCTTAGCTTGAATGTGAGGCAATGAGGGAGTGATGGACGTGGATGTGTGGGATGCGTGCGAGTATGTGCGTGTGTATGTGTATGTGTGCGTGCGTGTGTGTGTGTATGTGTGTGTGTGTGCGTGTTAATATGTATTGCCTAAGTGATTTATGTTTATATTTATGCTTACATTATTACTTAATGTATTGGCTGTATAAGAGTATGACTATATGGGTACAAGTCCGAAACTGTAACATATTCCTATGCTTGTATTGTATTTTACAGCATTGGCACATGGCAATAAACTTCTCTTATGTTATTATCTTATCTTATTTGCGAATTTTTGATACTGTCCGAACATCTATAAATCGTCAGGTGTGCAAACGCTAGCATTGTGCCAAATGTTACATTTTATGATTAAATGCACAATCCAGTTATATCGCTACAGGACTTGTCTAAACTCCGCTAGCCCGAAATGGTTCCTCTTGTCAGGTTCCTCTTGTCCACGACTCGGGGTGCACATTCAACATGATGACACCAAGTTCGAGAGTCTGACATTTATGTTATCAACACAAACACACACACGCACACGCACACGCACACGCACACGCACACGCACACGCACACGCACAGCATGGTACTCCAGATGTGGTCTGTGTCCGAAATATTTTAGATGGTTCCTTTTACCTCCTGGTCTTCCTTCCCCTTACAGTATTGCAGGATAAACAAAAATAAATCAGTAGATAAACGTGTCAGTGAAATGACGTCATAATTCACAAATGAGCATCTGTGAAATAAGTTGACGTGTTACCAGGAAAACAGCAGTTAATCTTTGATTGTGAGGCAAGGCACCACAGGAAGAGAGGGAGACAAACTACCTAATTAACTGTATATTGAGAGGACGCGACAGGGGCAGTACTGGACATTGTCCGATTATACATAGTCAGTCGGTGATTAGCAGAACATCTGGTGTCCACGGAGAGTAACAACAAATAATTACACGTACCACTTTCATTCACCCTACGTTGCCTGTGTCTTTCGGAAGAGACTCTATAAGCCGTTGGTCCCTTCTATCGGATATCTGTGCCACAGAACATAAATGATCCCACGCAGGGAACTAAAAAAAACCGTTGTTAACTCACTGAGCTGGGATCTCATTCTCTAAACTCCCAGTAGCCTTAATGCTACCAAATGATTGTGAGCATCTACGAAAAAAAGAATGCACGCACGCACGCAAGCACGTATTCGCGTATTCACGCACGCACGCACACACACACACACACACACACACACACACACACACACACACACACACATACACACACACGTTAGCTCGATTATAGTTAGATATTAGTACTACTTTGACCTCTCCAATAAGGAACGATAATGAAAATAGACAGTGTTACGTTTCACCTATGCATGGATGAGTCTTGACGCATACACGTTAGCATCTATATATAAATGCACTGTAGCTATTATGTGTTTAAATCCTGTTTTTTTCAAAAAAAATGAATGGCCTGTTTATCTTTGACAATATCCAATTCAACTGGACCAGACATATCCATTATTCCTGTACGTTTTACCAGAACTCAACGACATATTAAATATAACTATTTAAATGCACATCATGGATCTGGCAATAAAACTACTCAAGATATGCTTGCTTGACTGTCTGCACATGAAAATAATGTTCTCTTCAGCGCATTGGTAGCAAAAATGCCCGTCACCCGACGGAATGCCTTGGTAGATGACAGTCATGATAGTAATACTCACAACATGTTAGCAAACACACATCATCATAATTACATAAACACTATAATGCGCTCGCAGTTACTGGTTGCTTGCTCAAAATGACGAAGAATGTGAAGTTCACATCCGGAGAAATGTAGAATTGTTAAATAATACTCGTATCGCTATGCTATTGGCATGGGGGTAGACATAAGCATTATTGTGTCGGCGTCTACTTCATGTTGCCAAGTGTATGATGCAGGGGCCGTTTTCACGAAGTAAATACCGCGCGCGTGGTTCGTGCAACTGTTAGGTTATCTTTTACGTATTACGTTTTATGTTCCGAACAACTGATTTAGCCCGTAAAAGGTGAGAATCTTGACGTATATGGGGTATTTTTAAAGGAAAACGTTAACCTATCCGCATGCATACGTTAGCTCGATTATAAGTAGACACCAAGTCAGCAGTAGACGCATTTGGCAAAGTCCAAAAACCATGTAGCATTATGTGTGGGTAGGTGGCGGGTTGGTCGTGTTTTGGATCGCTCCAAATCGCAAGTTCCACGCTACGTAATGCTGGGGTGTGGGTAGTTCGTAAGAATACGAAACACTACACGTTTTTTTCTGGACACTGCGAACTTATGAGATTACCCCTTAACGAGATGCGGGATTAGCGGCCTTGCAATCAGGTCAGCACGAGAAAATTAAACGAAATATCGGACAAAGGACACTGGCGGCACTCGTTTCGGAGTCCGGCGCTTCGTTAGCCCGGAATTCTAAAGAGCTCTAACGACTTCTCAACACAAAGAACACTCGATTCCAGTGCAGCTTCGTCTAACATCTCTGCCCGTCCTTAACGCCTCCTGTGGGACATCTGCAGCCACGACCGCTGCTGTAGCGAGAGGATCGTGACAGATGGATGTGCGGAAAATGAGGCGTAAATAATTGGCTAATTGGAAATTTTGACAAACGACATGAGTATTTGTTTTCTATTGTTTCGACCGGAAAATCTGATGCTATCTGCTTTTCGCCGAAGGAGAATATACTGGTGTGCAATTTTACACTTAGTTTTATTTAGATCAATCGTTTTCTGGAAAGTTTGATGTTTCCCGATATGTTGGACATTAAATTAATATAAATGCACAGTGACTAGAAATAATAATCTAAAATGACGGTCAATGTGGTTTTAGTACAAATAGCCATGGAAACCAGTATAACTTATAACAACTTCTGTGTCCACAATTAATAGCTGTATATATGACACGTGGTGTAATAATAATATTCTAACTATAACCGAGCTACCGTATCGTACCATTTTCCTGCTACATGCATTTGTATGTCGGGCACCAATTTTCAGGGATTAATTTATGTCCCCACGAATGAAACGTATCCTATTTATTGCTTTGAAATACCCCGTATGTCAGGGGTTCTTAGTGTTGTTTATGGTTAATCAATTGTTCGCAACGTAAACCGTAACTAGTAACACTCGTAGAAACCACGCGCGCGCGGCGAATACTTCGGGAAATCGGCCGCTGAGTAATAGACTAGGTGCTTGGCGAAATGAAGTAGACGCTGACACAACAGGCTTACGTCTACCCTAATGCCAATTCCATAGCACGACGGATATTATTTTATTATTCTACACTATCACGACTAT
This sequence comes from Paraescarpia echinospica, assembly GCA_020002185.1. Lineage (NCBI taxonomy): Eukaryota > Metazoa > Annelida > Polychaeta > Sabellida > Siboglinidae > Paraescarpia > Paraescarpia echinospica. The sequence goes on along the minus strand of CM034539.1, from coordinate 19,677,390 downwards.
GGCCTATCGATGGATGTGGACTTCACTTTTTCTCCGACCTTCCACATTTTGAGCACACAACGAGCATTGCAGCAGTGCGTGCCATGGTTGTTTCTGGTTGTACGTTTGACGTGCGCTCAAACAATCCCGTACCAAGCGCATTATGGTGTTTATGTAAAGATGTTGTATGTGTTCCTTGTAGTTGGCAAATATTGCTGTCACTACAGTGAACTACACGTTATTCCGTTCAGGGATGAGCAATAATACTACTGGTCCGGATGTAGGTTTAAAGGTCCCTCCACAAATCAAACTTTGCGCTCGTCTCATTTTAGCCTAATTGTACTCAACATAAAACTTACCTACTATTATCTACATGCTAAATTGTTTGTAAAAAAATAATATTTTTTTTTTTGGGAAAAATCGTTGGACAAACTATTGCATTATTTTTATCGGGTCGGGTATGATATTTGAGGGGAAATTTTAAACTGGCTCCACCACCAGAAACAATAACAAAACGCTATTCACTCAATCGCAATGTATACGATCTAGCAATCAAAGTTAATTATTAGTATGATTTTAATAAAAGCACGTACCCTTTTGGTAATCCAACTGAGCGTAATGCTTTCACTATTCGCGCACGATATAGTTGAACTTCAACGAACCTTATTCGTGATGATTGAATTCAACCGAGGACGGAATATTGCATATACATCCAGCGACGTCATGTGGTCGTTATTGACAACAACCAAGACGCCGACTCAGTTACAGTTTTAGATGAAAGTTGTAATTTCTTTAAAGTCACGGTGATTAATTAATAGTGAAAACACCTTTTTAAAGACAAATATTAATAAAATTATATAGATTTTCGTGATAAAAACTCAACGATACCCGTACACAAATAGTGCTTATGAAACGTCAGCTCGACATATTCAAGTCGAAAATAAGCCAAACCATGCTTGTCATTTAATGATATAATTATTATGGATTTTTTAATCAAACACAAACGTGTTTAGCGCAACATTCCCGGGTAGCAGAATTGTACTCTGAGTCACGTTGATCATTCATCAGAATTTCCCCATACCGATCCGCCAAAAAAATTGACAAAACGAATCTCGTTGAGTCACGTAACGCATCGACGCAGTTCGCACCACGGGAAGTAGTCATTCTTGCGGGGCGCTTCGCTTGCGGTTTATCGCGGTATCTGTAGACGGGTGAGCATTGACAGTCGCTTAATATTCCATTGTCGTTGCGTCCCTGGGGAAGACATAATCCTGTCAAGCGACAAGAAATAAATTCCCCGGGAACAGGGCTATGCTAAACGGTCTTTTAGGAAGTTGGCGAGGCGGATACTGCCGTCTGATTCGCTTTGTTCCCGGCAGCGTACGTGAGTCAGCAGTAGATGTGTCCATCATAGCCACGCAATAAATCTTCGTCCTTTAGCGCCGCACCAGAACGCTTTAATGGTAAATTAGAGATTTGATACGTCATCGCTGAGCCGAACAAGCCAGAAGATTCCGACGCGTCGTGTCGGAGATTGAAGACATTGCTGTTTTACGTGATGACAGAACAGAGTTGCACCAGGATAACATCCACCAATACTGACATGTTAAATGTAATCATATATTTATACGATGCCTAATTCATATCGTTACACTTAAAACGGCAAAGCAAGAAAGGCCAACATGTGTGGCCAATGGTCGAAAGAAGCGAATGCAAATGAGAAATAGAAAGAACTGCCTAACTGTCTCCAAAGATACCGTATTATAACAAATTGAATAACATAAGTAGAATCATAATAAAATTTTTATTGGCAACTTTTCAACTGGACTGTGCATACATTCACGATAAAATAAACAACACAACACGTGTATAGTATTACATTATAAACCACAAAATTATGTTAAGCTACTTACAGAACAACAGGGAATTGGCTTCTAAGTTTATTCAAAACAATTTGGGAACAAGGAAAAGTACCAAAGATGTGGAAACAGGGACTGATTGTTAAAATATCAAAGCAAGGTAAGCTTACAGAGTGCGGAAATTGGAGAGGAATTACTCTAACATCTGTCCCCAGTAAAGTGTTCGGAAGAGTGATAATAGAAAGAATAAGACATGGAGTTGACAACAAATTGAGAGATGAACAAGCAGACTTCAGAAGAGGACGAAACACGATAGAACACTGGACAAGCGGTACAGAAGGAGACACTGCGCCAGAGGACGAGGCAGTGGTAGATAGCGAGGAAGAAATGCAGAAGACAATGTTAGAATTATATAATATTTCAAGAAAAGCATGGCCTCGGACTGAACGTATAAAATATGCCGACATGTCTATGCAAGTTGACAGTTATACGACTACTGTGGGGAAACGACGTGGAAGGACGGGGAAGTCGCAGGGAGAGGAGGGTGCTAGGGGGATTGGTAGCATGTAGAAAGGTGGAATGTACGGTGGAACCTCCCTATTAAGGTCACCCTCGGGACTGGACCAAAGTGACCGGAATGGCGAGGTGACCGTATTAGCGGGACTAATTTCCTATACTTCACTGATACAGAAATAATTTGGGACTGAGCGGGGTGACCTTAATTGCGAGGTGGCTGTAATGTCGTGGTGACCGTTAAGCGAGGTTCGACTGTATTTTTAGAAGTTGAGGAAGTACAGCTACGGGAAAACAGTTGGCAACATGCCTTTGTCGGCGTATTTACATAGGTTGGAATTATTGCTTTGACAAGGAAACAGAAGAAGACACGGGCAGCATAGAAGAACTTGATGTACATAATAATACTACGTAGAGCAAAAAGAAGACGACAGACGGATTGTGCAATTACGAGGTAAGATTGGATTAACATAACACGTGAGGAAGATAATCCGGATAGACTGCATGGGCTGAAGACATTCAGAAAATAAAGAGACATTGAAAAAGAGAAGATGGAAAAGAGAACATGGATGAAGACAAGAATGAAGGTGGATAGATAATATAAAGACGAGACAAGACGAGGGAACAAATAACACAGAATACGGACATTGAAGAAGAGTATACTGTGTACGTATTTAATACTGGACAACTCTTTTACAGTGTCCGCATAGCTTACACAATTTATATACACGAAAAACACATATTAAAACTCTAGGGCCAGTGGTCATGTTGATAAGGAAGCTACGAACGTGAGAACTTGAAACAGTAGGAAAGTACATTTTAATCCGTTTTTTTTCAAACAATAACTGTGCTTGAAGTCAGCACACACAAAACAAACTTCATCAGCATAAGTTATTTTGTACGAAGTAACTGATATTTACTGGAAGCCGTGTAACTTACGTGATCAGTGAGCAAAACGTAGTTTAAACAACATGTGAAACAATTTATTGATGTTATTATCATTAAGTGGACACATGTCTAAGGTTTTAAGCTTTAGGAAACATTTTTTGTTGTTTTCTTGCACTTTTAATTTGTGAAGCTAATTGTCCCACATTCATTGAGCGGTAGATATTAAAAACAAATTATCGATAGGGCGGAAACAAATCTTGATATCGTCGCATGTCACTCTTGCGTCGTCAACCTCTGATACGACGCACTGACAGTTTAGCGTCTTGTCCAGCTCAGCGGTGAAGTGTCTGATCTCTAATTTACATTTAAAAAGCGTTCTCGTGCGGCGCTAAACGACGAAGATTTATTGCGTGGCTATGACGGACACATCTACTGCTGACTCACGCTGCCGGGAACAAAGCGAATCAGGCGGCGGCTTTCGCCTCGCCAATTTCCTAAAAGACCGTTTAGCATAGCTGTGTTCTCAGGGAATTTATTTCTTGTCGCTTGGCAGGATTATGTCCTCCCCAGGGGCACTGCGACAATGGAACATTAAGCGACTGTTAATGCTCTTCCGTCCACTGATGACGCGATAAACTGGAGCTCCGGAAGAAGGGTTACTTCTCTTGACGCAAATCATTCACTCACTCACTCACTCAGTCACTCACTCACTCACTCACTCACTCACTCACTCACTCACTCATTAATTTATTCATTCATTCATTCAATTCTTTATTTTCTAGTGCCAACTCAGTTGAAGCGTTCGTACTTTGTGGTTTTCTATATGAAAGATTCGCACGAAGAGAATATGTGTGTGTGTGTGCGTGTGTGTGTGCATGCATGCGTGTGAATGTGTGTGTGTGTGTCTGTGTGTGTGAGCGTGTGCGTGTGCGTGCGTATGCATGTGTGCGAGTGCGAGTGCGCGTGTGCGCGTGCGTGTGTGTAGGTAATTGTAGAAATACCTAAGTGCGCGCGCGTGTGTGTGTGTGTCTCTCTCTCTCTCTCTCTCTCTCTCTCTCTCTCTCTCTCTCTCTCTCTCTCTCTCTCTCTCTCTCTCTCTCTCTCTCTCTCTCTGTGTGTGTGTGTGTGTGTGTGTGTGTGTGTGTGTGTGTGTGTGTGTGTGTGTGTGTGTGTGTGTGTGTGTGTGTGTGTGTGTGTGTGTCTGTGTGTGTGTGTGTGTGTGTGTGTGTGTGTGTGTGTGTGTGTGTGTGTGTGTGTGTGTGTGTGTGTGTGTGTGTGTGTGTGTGTGTGTGTGTGTGTGTGTGTGTGTGTGTGTGTGTGTGTGTGTGTGTGTGTGTGTGTGTAAATTCTCTGCTTTTATCATTTGAACCTGCAACAGTTGATGAAGTTAAACAAATAATTATGTCCTCCCCAAATAAATCTTGTGCACTTGATCCATTTTCAACAATACTGCTAAAAGCGTATCGATACACTAATTGGACCTATATAGAAAATATTATAAATGCTTCACTTTGCTCTGGCTTTTTTCCTGATGATTTCAAATACGCTCATGTCACACCACTTAAGAAGTCATCTCTGCCTAAACAAGACCTAAACAGTTATAGACCTATTTCTAACCTCAGCTTTATTTCCAAAATATTAGAAAAGGTTGTATTATCTTAACTAATGTGTCACAATCGGCATATAGACAGTTTCACTCAACAGAGACAGCCCTCTTAAAGGTTCATAATGACATTAACTTGAACATTAATAATGGTAAAGTGACTGCACTTACCTTACTAGATCTATGTGCCGTTTTTGACACGATTTATCACAACATTCTCATTGAACGCGTATTAAAGTGGTACGGCATATCTGACACAGCTCTAAGCTGGTTTTCTTCATATCTAACTGAATGATACCAAACTATAAAGATTGGGAACTGCTTTTCAGCTGCACTGCCAACTTTATTTAGTGTTCCTCAGGGTTCTGTTCTTGGGCCTTTGCTTTTTACTCTTTACACCACGCCACTAAGCTCTGTTATAATACAAAGACATAACTTGGATCATCATCTTTATGCTGATGATACTCAGATCTACATTTCGTTGGCTACCCCGGATCGCTCCCTTAACCAACTTAGTGATTGCCTTCAAGATGTCTTCCGCTGGATGACTCACAGCAAGTTGAAATGAAATGCAAATAAAATTGAATTTATCATTATTGGTACTCCAATGCAGCGTAGTAAACTGGATGGTTTTTTCCCTACGCATATTTTGAAACAGTATATCACACCAGTAACCTCGGTGCGGAATCTAGGAGTGATCTTTGATAGTAACTTCAATTTCCGACAACATATATCTCAAACATGTCGCTGCTGTTTTTATCATATTCGTGATCTTCGCCGTATTCGCCGGTATATGTCATTTTCTTTTGTTAAAACTATTGCAACAGCGCATTTTAGCAGCAGACTTGACTATTGCAATTCCCTCCTTTATAATATCGCTAGCAAGGATATTACAAAACTTCAGCGTGTCCAAAATTGTCTAGCAAGAGTAGTTACAAGATCGCCTCGTTTTTCGCGCTCTGTACCACTTTTGAAGTCTTTGCATTGGCTTCCTGTACGAAATCGTATAATATTAAAGATCTGTACCATTACATACCAGGCACTGTCCAGTATGCAACCATCTTATTTGCATTCATTGCTTACTCCTGTAAGAAAACCTATCCAGCTTCGATCATCTAGTTCTGACCTACTTTTTTTGTTCCTAGAGTCAACACTAACATTGGAACTAGGGCTTTTTCTGTTGCTGCACCAACTCTTTCGAATATGCTCCCTCTTAGTGTTAGATCAGTTGAAAATATTACAAAATTCCGTCGTCATTTAAAATCTCAACTTTACAACCTTGCTTATCCACCGTAGCTCCATAGCGCCTTGACCCATCTGTTGACAACTGGAATACTATTTATGGATTTTGAGATTGACCAATCCTTTTGTTTTTGATGCGCCTTTGAGCTTGGTTTCCAAGGATTTAGGCGCAATAGAAGTTATTTTATTATTATATATATATGTGCGTGTGTGCGCGTGTGTGCGTGTGTGCGTGTGTGCGTGTGTGCGTGTAGGAGTGCGTGCGTGTAGGTGATTGTATAAATACCTAAGTAATAAGTTAGTACCCATAGCGCCACTTGTGCGTGTATTATAAGGGGATATCGAAGTTGGAAGATACAGATGCCAGTGGTTATATGACTTGTATCTATAATGGAACATTGAATACCCCAGTACTCATAGGGGTATCCAGGGGAGCTGGGGGCACCTTAGACCTTTGGAATGTGCCCCCGTTCAGCTTATAATAAGCTTAATTAACTGTTATGGCGACGCGGCGGCGAAATTTTTTTCACAAAGGACTTCACCCCTCATCTTCCGACGTCATCAATGATCCAACAGTGACAGTGGAGTCGTGCTGAATGTCCGGCTCAGACCACCGAACATTAATTTGCGTCGTAGAGATTTGGGGGCTCCATAGACTACCCTATGGATCCGCCCCTGGTACTACTAGAAAGGACTGCTTGTTGGTTTTTGATTTTATTTGTACGATGTCTTTTCCTCGATTTAGCAGCATTTGTTTTATATCGTTCTTAATACTACAGTGCATATGTTGGTATATTGCCCGCTAAACTTGTTTAACATGCCCGTATAGCATGTGTTCCAATTTGTGTTTGTCCGCGAAAAAACTGAGTAGTCCTGAGCAGAAAGTAGTCGTGCACTATATAAGACCGTGCTAGAAATCTGCGCAATGCTCCTAAGGTCATTTGTGCTAGTACCCTAATACATTTACGTTAAAGTATTCGCGCATTAACTGCATCGTGGCAGAATGCTTCCGAGAGAAGTCGATTCTGCGACGCGGCAACGTAATCAAGCGCTCTTTGTGAAGACAAGTCATTGCTGCTTTTTAGGATTCCACGCTGACTAAAGCGCCAAATTCACACATGCGATTCTTATCCGACGTTTTATTGCGTTTAATTTCCTCGACATGGCTTCGCCACTAATCCGCTAATTCCGCATGTCGTTAGGCCAATATCGATATTAATGGGTAGAAGATATTTCATCGTGGAGCGTGAAGCAAGAAGAATTTTGCCGATTTTCTTTATGCGTTTAAATAATTTTAAAAAGACGAACATTAATTTAGCATTTAACGTAGAAACTATAGGGGCCAAACAGTATTATGGAAAATACAGATGCTGAAATGTTGTACTCAAAGTTCATAAAGGTTACTATAACGGTCATACAATAGCAGCACTGCTGGCAAATCAGTATGATGAGCAGTTGTCAGTTTAATTCACGAATGTCTTACATGTTAAAAAATAACTATGACCGCATAGGATTGCAAAATCGGAAAATACATGCTAAGTATTACGGGGGGTTGGTCGACTCAGCGTATCGTGGAATAAATAAATTACTATAGTGGTGCCACCTAGCGAGTGGAAGTTACTAAAACAAAAAGCAAGTCAATTTGTTTTCGCATATAGCCATAGCCATGTATGATCGTACACCACGTATTGGCGGGGCGAGGGGGTTGCAAGAACGTTGGACTGCAACCTGAAACTACCAACTGCACGCCGTCCCCCAACGCGTCAAAGCGGAACTCTTTCACCAAGTGTTTGCATCCAATACATCTAAGGCCTACAGAACTAGCGCGGAGGGGGCCTAGCTCGGAGGCGAAATTTGTTAACAGCACCACCCCACCCCCACCCCCGACTTCCAGTGTCAAGATCAGAGACAGCACGACAAGGGAAACGTGCTGAACCGCTGATACATCTCCCGGATTTTAAGAAAACAAGTTGGCAGGTATACATTTATTAATCATCGAAAGTCGGCGATGCGGGCGTAATACTGTCGTGGCGGTGTACACACTGATGGCGACCAAAAGGCCGATATACCCGGCACAATCTGCTGACGACCTCGCTGCCTCTGCGCTCTGCAAGTAGTGACACATAAGGGGTCAGCACACTGTTAGTTTTCTCATTGGCGACCATGTTAACGTTTTGTGTGGTTATAAGAAAGCGTGACCTAGAAAATGTATTAAACTTATCACCTGCCGTTATCATCATCTCATTGACATGCTGGTCGAGTTTAGTCAAAATCTAATATTTCTAGCTCTTGCAAAATGCCTGTATGTATGACACCCGTCAATATTTACAAATGGATGCAGGCAGTAATCCGGCTAAAGTGTCAACTAGCCAAATCAGCTAAAAATACACCATTTTACTGTCAACAGCTTCTACAATCACATCTAGAAATCTGACTACTCAAATGCACTTATGTCAGAGCAAGTGAATATTGTAAAAAGTCATTTCTCAAAAATATACTGCACTCTTTTTCGTCTGTAATCAAGCAGGAAGTCCAACAGTGTCCTGACCCCAAATAGGTATGGCAATTTTTGAGAAAAAATTTGAAATTACTATATTTTAGAGGCACTCCTATCTCAAACACTGTGCAATATTTTTTTTGTAATTCATCCACATGTTTTTTTTATACACATTTCAAAAGTGCCACCCTACCGGGCACCATATGAATAAGCATTTTACTGTTGGACATATTCTAATCTGGCATAACTCTACACTGTACACACTTTCTCATCCGGCATATATGAAGACCTAACCCTGTTTTCCAGAAAGTCCAGTATGTCTTCAGTAAACATATCACATACAGGCAGTTGTTATGTTGCATTTAGATTTATATTGATTTTTTTACTTTTTCCCTATTAGACAACTGTAATTATACATGATATACGACCTTAAAGTGTGGATTCTTCAAAGGCCAGACGTCTTAATGAGTTCAATTACACAGTATTACACAACCCAATTAGTAGACATTCAATACACAGTGGCACTTGTGAGTGAGTACTGATCAAGTCAGGTGACTGTATGTCCTGGCAGCCTGGGCCTAGGAGCTGAATCCCAGTAGTCACTCTGCCAAGATGTCATTAGGGTTGCTCCCAACCTCTTCATGTGTGTTTAATTAGCTGAAGTAAACAAAAAAAGATTGTTTAATCACCCTTCTGCAATGTCATTGGTCCATTTATGATATAGATTTCCAAATGGAGGCTTCACTAATGTGATTCTCTCCCCACCCGCCTTATCACACCCAAGTTCTGTCACTGATTTGGACTTTCAGACTCATTAGAAGTCTGTGATTTCAAATAACGGTTTGTCCCTTTCAACTGTGATTTTGCCGGGATTATTCTGCATTATTATAATGAAGGAGACTGCAAATTATGAGACTGGTAAACTTAGCAAATGTAATGATAGGAAGACACCGCCTGTTGGAGGAATGAGGAGAAATCGGTGCGGTTTCCAACAAGGCCACCCATATTTTGAATCAATGCATGGTGAATCAACAGAAACACCACACAGTCATGTATGGATGCCACGACTCGGCATGGCTGACTTTTCAAGAGTCGTACAAGAAACTTCTGGTGGACTGTTAACGGTACCCGATGCTGGCGGCAGGCCTGGCAATAGCAAAATTCTACGACCGCGGCCATACCGATGCCCAGATTTAACAGACAGCTACCTCCAGCCAGACGAAAATCAAGGAGGTTCCGAGATGCGTCTGCTAAATATGGAAAAGAGTATGAAACGGTGGTGGCCTTGCATTCGAAGATCACATCAAAACGGAACTGCAGTCGGTTATCGCTCAGTCTTCTTCAACGCGTGAGAAGTGCAGCGTCTCATAACTAATCAGTACTGTTGAAATCGTAAAAGTATTTACAACAGGCGTTGGGCGGACACACGTTTTAGCCCAATTCCTGGAGACGAGAGTGCAACACTTTCTTCTGCTCAAATGTTCGTCTGGCCACGAATGGCCGTTCGTCCCTTATATAACTTGACGACCGGAAGTTAGTCTGACCAATTACAACACTTAATACAAATTAAAGTCGCTTCAAAAACTGGCTCCCGAAACCATTCACACTTCGAAGCAATCCATTCAACTCGCTGAGTTTAAAATAGATTTTGCGAGCTAAACGTATGGGTATATAAGTGCTCATTCAACCTTTAACTTACGTGAATTACTTACATAATTAATATCACTGGATTCCCTGTATCGATCCGGATACCACAATATTCATCGTACATTCCAACTCTCATGAATTAATCCATAATTTTAATAAAACACGCACTCTATTCATAAGCTCCGTGTGACCCTAGTGTTTTTCACACCTACATTTCTGTAAACAACTTTTATAAGTTCATAATATAATCTTTTTATAACCACAACATAAGTAGTTTGACAGGTCACCATATTACCAGTCATGTTAAATAATTTCTACATGTACCAAATTTGGTATACCTAACCGCAGAATTAGTGGTGTACGCTACAAATGAAATTAATTAAATCTGACTCGTCAGCAGTTAAAACGTTACACGCCTTAATTGCCAGAGGGCACCAGCGTATACCTCCGCGACAATACATACCAGAGATGGCAGCACCATTCCATCAACCATACTTGTATACAAAACCACTGTTCTAAAGCCTGATTAAATTCTATACAAACCACTTTGTGACATTCTCCACAGTTTCAAATATACCATGAACAACAGATTGGTCTCTGTTGGAAGCAATCACTCCGATGTACAAATTGTGACTATCATTCGCGCATGTACAAACTGTACACTGAGGTCAGCACTGGACGTAGTGGTCAGCGAGCTGCTACAACTAATGTCGCACTTCACGTTGGTCTCCAGGATTCGACAATAGGGACCACAAAGATCCGTCACATTCTAGCTGCAATGGACACACCACCACCTAGTCGCACAGGATTACAGAGAACTGCAAACAAGGTCGCAACTGTCACCGCACAAGCAACAATGGACGACTTACACAGGAGAAGACAGAAAACAAAAGAGACCAACACTCTGCGTGGTCTGCCAGAAGATGCTCTGATTAACATAAGCGTCAATGTTCGGTACAACTCCACAAATCTCAAAAACACTTACAGCTGTGGTGGGCAGAATGCGTCACAGGCTTTGGGAACTGCAATCATTTGGCAAACCGGTGAAAAGGAAATCATAACTTTCTGGATGGAAAACAAGCTGTGTAAACTAGGAGCTTCACTTCGGAACAAGGGTATCAATGTCACCTGTCCTGGCCATGCTGGTTGCACGGCCAATTTCCAAGCAACAGATCCGCTGTCCGAGTACAGAATTGGGAAAAAATTGGCGACAGTTTAGCACAAGATGACATTGCAATGAAGTATGTTGCTACAGACGGTGATGCATTAGCATCGCGAGGTGTACAAGATGCAATGCCAGCAGGTATGGAGACACAGAGGCAATCCGATACGACGCATCTGTCTCAAACGCAATTTCGTCATATCATGAAAGCACCATTCTCCCCCAAGATGTTTCCAGGAGAAACTGCTGCAAGGCGAGCAGAAAACAGAAGAATGTTTGCGGAAGATGTGAAAACAAGATGCCAGAAGATCTACACAAGTGTCCACATACTTCACGACAGTGACACAACAGTTATAACTAGACGTATGCCGGACATCATTCAAGCCACACTCGACTGCTATTCTGGCTCGTGCAGAAACTGTCGCAGACATGCAATTGTCTGCCGTGGTGGTCGCAAGAATTGGTGGAATACCTCACACACATTTGAAGGCCTGCGGCCTCACGCGACTAAATATGACAGACAGTAATCGAGCAACACTTCAAGGACTGATTGAAATGCGTCTTGGCAATGCCGCACTTCAAATGACACGACGCAGACTAACAACAAATCCAAATGAATCTGCAAACAAAGCTTATTCCGCGTCGGTACCTAAGAACATTAAATTCAGTCGAAATGCACTGGGACGTGTGTGTTCAGTCATCGATCGTCTAAACTACGGTGCTGGAGATTCAATGCTACGAAAATTGGAAAATGTACAGTGTCCCATTACGAAGGGCGGAAGAGTTGCTCACGCTGTTAAACGGATCCAGCAAGATGTAGCTTACCAACGACAATATGCCAGACGGCCATCGGTGCGCCTACACAGACGAGCCACCAAGTCAAAGAGGATGAGAGACTACATTAGGGCGAAACGACAGAGATGCCAAGACGACATCTACAGAAAGAGTCAACTTGATCCCAAACCAGCAAGTCATACAGTAACAACAGTAGCAGTGACAGCAACGGCAGTTACACCAGTGAGAAGGAGGCGCCGACAGCCACCAGGAAATCATACTGATCACCCATATTCGTTAATGTCACGAAAATCGGCTGATCATTCTTACACAAGCAGAGAGTAGACAGACACACAGACACACATACACACGAGCACAATGTGCATACACAACATTATAACAATACGACATTCTGTATTTCTGCAGCGTCTACTTGGGCTGCAAACTGACCATCATCCATTCAAATACAATGCGAAGACCTATACCATCCGACACACACGACACCATCTGCCTGCCGACATTCATGCGAACACAATCAGACTACGAGCACCACGAACATCTTGAGTACCATGATCAATCGACACGATGCAATGCTACATCAGTGACAGCAGGGGCTGACTGATGTCGACATATATCAGTGACCAGTCGTAACGATCACACTTCGGAAAAGTTCATCGTACACGAACTCCCGAAAAAAAATAAGTGCTCACCATTTTTTAATGGATTTAATTTTAAATCTAACATCAAACATGCATGCAGGGTAAATGCCATGACCACGACATTCGCCTGATTTCACGTCTATTGCCACATCTAAACTTGCAGTTAACTGCACCATTTTTCACGCCTGTGCCTTTTGTGCAGCCTGTCCACAATATACACTGATTGTTTGTTGAAATATAGACACATTTTCATTAATTTTGTCTGCATATTTTTCATAAAACCTGTCGTCCGTGATGCCTCACTGTGTAGTGTGTTTCCGTTGCTAGGGACTTTAATTGGGGTCAGCACACTGTTAGTTTTTTCATTGGCGACCATGTTAACGTTTTGTGTGATTATAAGAAAACGTGACCTAGAAAATGTATTAAACTTCTCACCTGTCGTTATCATCATCTCGTTGACATGCTGGTCGAGTTTAGTCAAAATCTAATATTTCTAGCTCTTGCAAAATGCATGTATGTATGACACCCGTCAATATTTACAAATGGATGCAGGCAGTAATCCGGCTAAAGTGTCAACTAGCCAAATTGCTGCCAGATACCCTTCCGCGTAGTAAAATCAGCTAAAAAGACACCATTTTACTGTCAACAGCTTCTACAATCACATCTAGAAATCTGACTACTCAAATGCACTTATGTCAGAGTAAGTGAATATTGTAAAAAGTCATTTCTCAAAAATATACTGCACTCTTTTTCCAACAGTGTCCTGACCCCATAAGGGGCACGGGTCAACGAGTCCCTAGCGCTCTCCCCAGCACTTATAGTGCTGCCGCCAAGCGAAGTAACTGATGTGGAGAGTGTCGTTGCGGTCGACGTTTGCCAGGTGGCGCGACAGTGCTGCCGGCGACGTGAAGGAATGCAACGGCAACAGCATACTGTAGTCGGCGCCACTGGGCACGATAGGAACGATGTCCAAATTGAGTAATTCCCACACCTTCTCTGTGCCGTAATCTGCACAGATGCTGCGGGAAACGAAGAAACGTGTTGTGTAAACAATTATAATTGCAGGCCTGCATGTGCACATACGCATCCGCCATTTTTACAGATAACCGCCGGTCATAACTAATGTCCCTATATGTTATGAACTATGCCACTTAGAGCCATAATATTGATGGCGAAATATAGGTATATGGACAGCAATTTCAATGTAATGAAATGTTTTGCAGTTGACCTTCGTCAACAGTCATATCCGTCATTTTAAAAATGGCGACCGTCAAAACCAATCCTTTCTATATCTTTAGAACTACATCTCATGTAGAGCTGCAGTCAGATTGGTGCCAGTCTTCAGCATTGCCCATTGTTGCTGGGGATATGTCATCAGTTCCTGAGTTACCCTCGTCATCAACAAACGTCCCACCACGTGCCAACGTTACTGCCAAAACGTAACGCCACACTGGCTACTGGCACAAAACCAAGGGAGACCGGTTTACCTGAAGCGGAACAAGAGGTGGCTAGAACACACGCGATGAGTCCACACCGGCGAAGAAATGATACAGATGTCGGTGTCTTGGGCTGCGTAACATGCGAGTAATCTGAATATGCAAGTTGAATGTATTAAGACGTATTTGTTCGTCTTTTTGCCGCTTTTCTACGGTGAAGCTGCTTCGGTGTCGCTGATTCATCATGCCACGGATGTCCTCAACGTTCCGAAGCCTGGCTAGGTTCACCAATATTGACCAGCCGATGCATGATTTGGCGAAGCAGATACAGTGGACATGGCCAGACACTGACGGGGAGAAGCCGATCGAGATAATGCTGGGCGTAATGCACATTGAGATGGCGACTCAAGCCATGATCGGTGCTTTCCTGAAAATAAGTGGATGGACAGTCAAAATGTTCACAGTTGAAACCGCAACCTTCGGGACCATTAGGTTCGTATCGAACATCGGAATATCCTTCATGTGTAGTCCCAGCTCAACAGTTCCCAGTGTGTTGACATTGTGTAGGATATCTTCAAGTCTGGAAACCTCAAAGAACGTACACAGCAATGGAGGGGGAGTATGTTCCCCGTCGTGTGGAACACAACTGAAAAGTGTGGCTATATGAACGGCACGATTCGCACTGAAGACAGTGGCGTTGGCTCAGGAAATTATTGGAGTCAGTGTGTGTAGCGTCTGTTACCGGAACTCAATTCGGTTGCATACAATACTCCAGAGTTCACGCTCACTAGGGAATGGCAGTCTTCGTTTCATCAGATGCGACAACGTCACCGTTTTCCGAAAGAAGGGTCAAAGCAAGTGTATTGTACACATCGAATGCATATCCGGAAACTGCTGACGCATTCAGATGCACCATCGCCTCAGGATAGGTTGCAAGGTCAACCATCAAGAGGTTTGCCATCCTGACGTACAACCGAACAAGCTGTCTCGTGAATGCGAATGAAACTAGAATAGAAGGCAAACGTGTAACACCAAGCGTGCAGCTCACTAGGGAGGCTACAGGACAACAAACCGGTTTCATCCAGTACCAGATATTCCAACTCCAAAAGGATGGGGATGGACAGCTCGATGAGAGACTTCGACATCCATGTCAACAACATTACCGCAAGTATCGCAAGTCAATAAGAAACTGTTGAAAAGTGGATGTTTGAAAGGCTGCAAGCTGAATACATGTACGTGCAGAAAAGCGGAATTACGCTGCATCGAAATGTGTAAATGTGGCGGGAAATGTGGAGCACCATGAGAGCGAATACTACCACAATTGTTTATACAATGCGCTATATGTGTTGTAGTTCCTAAAATGTGGATACCGTTGAATTTAATGGTCGCCCCTTTTAAACATGTCGCCTATGAATGTTGGACAAGATCGAAAGTAAATTATTAGAGATCGCAACCCGATTACCTGTATTTTGACTCCAACATGACGTAATTCTTACGATATGGGAACAATGTCGGACAAGGTGAAAATTTAAAAAAATACATGTTGACACAAAAATAGCAGCTCTGTGTGATATGTAGTAGAGACCAGCTTCTGTCTCGAGAGACAATGCATGTTGTAGCTGCATCAGGTAGGTTGACTTGGATTTCTGGCATGACGTCTCGCACGCTTGGTTTCCTGGTTTATCTGGTATGCTTCGATGTCATTTGGTGAATCACCAGTGAGACAGGTTTGCCAGATAACTCTGTCCTCAGCAAAAGTCTGCCAGCCTAGAGGGTCGATGCCGTAGTTTTTTAGAGCTCTCTTGACCACATCTTTGAATCTTAATTTGGGTCTGCCTACTAGACATTAATTTTGCCCTCAGTTAACTTCCAATACAGCATTGTCTTTGGGAGGCGGTCACTGGGCATACGCTGTACGTGGCTAAGCCATCGTAGACGTCTGAGTTTGAAGATGTTGTTTAGTGGCGTTGACTTGCAGCGCTGCAGGATCTCAATATTCATAATTCGGGGCCACAACACACCCCTGCTTCACACCATTTTTGATGGGAAAGGGGTCAGATATAGACCCAACAGCCTGAACTGTGCCGTGCATGTTGTTGTGGAAGGCTTGGATAAGACTGAGTAATACTGGTGGACATCCAACTTTCTTCAGGACCGTGAAGAAAGCTTCTCTGTATACATAATCAAAAGTTTTTGTGAGATCCACAAAAAACTATATGGAGTGGCATATGTTGTTCCCTTGCTTTTTCTTGTAGTTGTCGTACACAGAAGATCGTATCTACAGTTCCTCTGCCATAACGGAAACCGCACTGTGAAGTTTGTGAGGATGATACGTGCAAATATTTGCCCTACAACACTGAGCACAGATATTCTTCTGTAGTTATTGCAGTCGCCTCTGTCATCATTGTTTTTGTACAATGTGATTGTATTTGAATCCCTCCTCATTTCTTGTGGAATTGAGCATTCCCACCAGCACTTCAGTAACAATGCCTGACTGCCAGCCTCAATCAGCTCTGCAGGTATTGCATCTCGACCATAGGTTTTATTATTTAACAATCTGGCAACAACTGTCTCCATCTCTGTAAACTGTGGTTCGTCATCAAGTTCTTCCATGATCTCCATAGAAGGGACTTTGTAAATTGTAGACACAGAATATGGTCTTTCCGTGTCATAAAGTTCGGAGAAGTGCTCAATCCAGCGATTCATTTGGTCATCTCTTTTTGTTAGTGTGACACCATCTTTCTATTTGAGAGGTGCAGTTTTCCTTAGTATGGGACCCGTAGCTGTTTTTATGCCCACATACATATTTATTAGGTTCCCAGTGTTTGCCGCTGTCTCGATATCCTCATTTAGGCCTATGTAATATTGGTTAAGCGCTTGCCTGGTTTTTCTTTGAGCAAGACTTCGGGAAGCCCTATAGCAAGCACTGTTGGTCTCATTTGGTTTGCTTTTGAATTCCAGGAGTGCTTTGCGTTTTTGCCTCAATTACCGGTTTCATAGTGCCAAGACTAGCTGTGAACCAGTCTGGGTTATGACAAAACCTTATGCCAAAGGTGTTCAAGGCTGATTTGTGAAGTGTTTGTTTGAAAATCCGCCAATAAGCATTTGCATTCCCGTTTTTGTCATCTAGTTGATCGATTTAGTTTCTGAGGGTTGTGTTGTAATCCGTTGTCAGTTGCTGGATACAAATTTTGGTTATATCAACACTTGGTTGACCATGTTTCTTTCCATGTGGTAGGACTTCGGCGACAGTTTCATATTTGAGATGACAAGACTATGATCCGTGTCTCAGACTGCACTGTGGTATGGTCTAATTTTGGTGGCATCGTTTAGGTTGCATCGTTGAACCAGAACAAGATCTAGTTGATGCCATGTCTTGGATCTGGGGTGCATCCATGATACCTTGTGATGAGCTTTACGTTGTGTGTAGGTGTTAGCGACGCATAGTTGACATTTAGCTCTAGGAGACGTTGCCCATTGTCATTTATTTTCCCAGTACCAAAAGCAAATCAAATCAAAATCAAATCAAATAAATTTATTTTGCAACAACAACATAACAGTATACGTAGACAAAACAACCGTTTACAAAAATAAAGTTGTGTTGCATGGTGGTCACATGGCATGTTATATGCCGTCTTCCTGTGACCCCATAACCATATATTTCGAATTATATTTACACATACGTTTACGATGATTATCACGAGTTTCCACTTTAAGATCATATCACGGTGCTTCCAGGAATTTACCTGGTATTTGCTATTCGGTGGACTAAATATGCAACCGTTTGTCTTTTTTATATTTAATGACAATTTATTGGCAAAAAGCCAATCGTACAAATGTATTAATTCTTGGTTTATGCTGTTGTCAATTAATGTGTCAATGTGAGGACCTGATTGATATACAGTTGTGTCATCTGCAAAAGATAATAAATTCAGAGACGTAGAGTTAGTTATATCATTGATATAAATTAAAAATAAGATTGGTCCAAGTGTGGATCCTTGAGACATTCCAATTATTATGGTTTTTTTTAGATGATTGACATTTGTGTATCTCAGTATATTGTTTTCGATTTGATAAATAACTTGCAAACCATTTGTTGCTTATTCTCCGAATTCCGTGAGTTTAATTTGTACAGTAAAATATCATGGTTTATTGTATTAAATGCCTTTGAAAGGTCCAGAAATACAGCCAATGCAAGGTATTTTATTATTTTATCATTTGCATCTGCAATATCTTTGAGTAGATGCAGTATTAGTTGAATAGTAGAATGTTTTGAAATTGTTTAGAAATCGCGGGTAGAATACTTATAGGTCTATAATTGTTGAACAGTTTATTGTTACCTGGTTTGAAGACGGGAATGACTTTTGCAATTTTTAAGTTTTCAGGAACAATTCCCGTGACAAAGGATTGGTTTAGTATATGCTCAAGCGGATTGGCTACTTCATGTATGGTCACTTGCAGTAGTTTAGTGGATAGACCGTCGAAACCTTCAGTGCATTTAGTTTTAAGTTTGGAAAACAAAATTAGGGAACAACATTAGGTCAAACATTAGGTCATGATTTGACACAATATAATTAAGCAACACCTTTAGTTGCTGTTTGTTAACATTTCCCAAGGTAGATTTTGGAACTTATCATTTTATAGTGCACGAACATCAATACCAAAAATTCTTTGTAATTACGAATGTCGTTTTTCTTCTTCTATAGAATATACACTACCTCATCTGCAATTAAACTGCATCATCCAGCAAGATTGAAGCGGGCAAAGTGGGAATAATCCCGTTGTTTCCTGCGCGCAGTCGTCAAATCGTATATATACCGCCGAAATATCTGTATGCATGTACGTCAAACTGTTAGTGCCTATAATAATTTGTAGATGCAAGCTAACAAGCACAAAAACGAAACAATATTTCACAGTAGTGTCAAATTAGAGCATTTATTCCCACTTCGCCCCATGGATGAAAGGAAACAGGCGGCAAGCGGCATTGGACCGTGCCTAATCGCATTGATCGTAGAGTGAAGAAATGTTAGGCTCAACAGTCATTGTTCGTTTTGTGTCACAACGTCCCCTTAAACACGCAGGTGTCTTATTGGCTTTTGTAGCTGGCCAATAAGAAAGATGTTCGGCACGTGAGTCAACGACCAAGAATCGTTTATAAGCGGCCTGGAAGACATACGAAGGCATACAAAGTTTCATCAATAATCACTTTACTTCTACATTCGCGTTATGGCAAAACTACTTGTCATCGGGGATTCTTTCGTAAGGAGATTGCGAGACCATCTCGCAGGAGGAGGTCTTCATTTGGCGAAGCTCTTCACCAGCACTGTCATCCGTGGGTTTGGTGGAATGCGTCTGGACAGTTTGCGGCAGCACATCGGCCACGTAGAACGCGAGAGGCCTTCGTTGATTTTAATCGACATCGGCACGAACGATCTTGCGTCGCCGATGTGCTGTCCGCTTGCTCTAACGGACGCAGTCGTTTGCGTGGCGGAAGAGTTTGCGGCGGTGCCTTCCGTGAAGAACGTCGAGATCTTCGAAATGATGCCGCGAATAGCACTTGGCGTGAAGAGGGAGGTTCGCGCCAACTTCAATGACCCATGCGACATCTACAATGCCCGGGTGCGACGACTCGTGAAGAGGCTACAGAAGGTGCATTCCTGGAAGCACCGTGGTATGATCTTAAAGTGGAAAGAATACCTGCTTCCAGATGGCGTGCCCTAAACAAGGCCGGCATACGTCCGAAGTGTCAGAGGAGCGGCACTGCGTTATCGACCATGCTAATCAGCAACAAAGACTCTTTTCAGTGCCACCTAAACAAAACAGCTCTTTTCAGAGCTAACCACGTGTTGACGAGAGAGTTTGCTATATTGGAATTGTGTGTTGTAATGTCCACAGAAATACATCAACTCGTCATACTGTCCTACTGATAATGTGTGCCCCATACGCTCCGAATGACCAAGAAGTTATGTAACATAAAAACATATTAAAAAAGCGTAAATAATAGTTTTTGCAACAGAGCTAAGCGTTGACATTTAACGTATGTCTACATTGTAATGTAGTAATACTTGAAAAGGTGGTAAACCGCCGAAATATGTGTGCAAACTGTTAGGGCGTATATTACTTTGTAAATGTAAGGTAACAAGCACACAAAAATTAAGCTACACTTATGGATACAACATAGAAGTCCAAAAACTGATATAAAAAATTTATGTCACAGAGTATATTGGCCTTCAGGAAAAATAATAAATATATATGTGTCTTGTGATGTCTGGAGCGAACTATGTGGCGTCATAATAATGTCATTTTATTAGCATTCTGCGTTTGTCTAGCTCAGAAGAAATAGACCCGCTATCAATTCCGAGTCTATTAATCTTAAACTACAGCCCAAATATATAGGTAATCATACACATTCAAACTCGGACTATCGATGCCTATTTACGTAACTATTAATTCTGAACAAAAATGTGATGGTATGCGTTTAAGAGCGTTTCAAAGTGCGAAGACACCCAATTTTTGCATTGGTACATCTTTTGAAATTCGAGCCCATATTACTTTGTAAATGCAAGCTAACAAGCACACAAAGGAAGCTATGTTTCAAACTGGCTTCTTTGCGACCCTTTGAGTTGTTCACAGTCACCTTTGAAATGGCATAGGATTGCTTGAATGAATACGTTTTGTTATTCTGAATGTTACGTTAGACGATCCTACCACAGATCTGCTCACTTCCTAACTTCTATTGAAAGCATTCAATGACGACTTTGTATGGCCTGGATCACTTGTGTAGGCTTTGTCGTCATCAAAGTCAGAGGGAAGCCAACTATTCAAACAAAAAGGTCTGCTTGATGAATCAATGCAATAGCATCAAGCCGATTACTATAGCCTCGGCACATCAATAACATACACCAATCAAAGGACAGCCGATGTGAAACAATCGACTGAATAAAACAAACCAGGAGTACTGAAGCCAATACTATAATCTCCAGTCGTGGGCTGAGCAGCTTTTGCGTGACGGATTTGACACTTAGACAGGGGTGAAAGATTATGGACACTTTAATGCGGACGACACGGTTGTAATGCAATTTTTAAATAGTACTATAACATTTATAGGTCAATTACTATTACATTGCTTCATATTACTATTACATTGAGTGTTTGTTCAACCTATTGTTTTAAATGAACACATTTTGACAATTTTTGAGGGTTCATGACACTATCCTAAAACAATCATTATGAGGCAAAGTAGCAACGAGATTTGAATATTAACACAACAACGAAAGAAACGGGATGCGAGGCGGCTAACTATGACAGACAGGGTCCAGAGGAAACAGAAGAGTTGAGAGACTGAGGCAGCAACAGTACAGAAAGGTGAACGGGCGGGTAGGATAAGCAAATCAGTGGTAGTTAATTTAATCATCTAAACTAACAGTCACACCAAGTACAGCTGCGCGTCGTTATAACGAGGTCCGTTATAACGCGGTCCGTCGTCATCGGCGGCTTGTAAAGTGCAATTGAAATTCACAAATACGCTATGCTTTAAGAATGGGTTAAATACGTTTTAATGCAGCTTGGTAGGCAAGATCAGACGAAGTTTAGCCACTTGTAAGCGTTAATAATCCTTAATCAGCTCTAACACACCGTTTGTCAACTCATTTGTGTATTCGGCTGCCGAGTACCATATTATTTTAGATATCACACAAGCGGTACAATATTATCGATCAGTTGACCGTTTTTTATTTTAAAACTGTACACTATTCATTGATTTTATTCAGTTCAAAATTCAAGTTTCCAAAAGTGTATTACATTTAAACATAAAACACATTTAAACAGCATACACATTGACGTTGGGCTGGCTGGCAGCTTAATAAACTTCATAAACCGCGTATATACTGCGGGACGTGCACTCTGGGCCTGGCTTCGGTGGCGTTCTCCGTGCAGCAGCGCTGTCGGTCGTCGTCGTGTTATAATACTTAAGTTTTTGTGTGCACACTGTTCTCAGTTCACACACCACCAATATGACACACACACTGGTGTGACATATTGCTAGTGTGTTTAACGGCAGAAACCAACGGGAAGGTGACAGTGTCTATTCCACCATGAGTGAATGATTATGCAACGGTGTGTATGTGTATGTGTATGTGTATGTATGCGTATGTATTACGGACGTGCTTAGCAAAGTGGGGTAATTACAACTGATAAGACGGGTGGAACATAAATAAATTACTCTCATTGGCACAAATGGTGGTAAAACAAATGGAATGGACCAGTGTTAATTAAATAAATGGCTCAAATGTCACTGGATTTTTTACTGGAAAAGGAGTTCGCATATTAAAACGCACAATTTTGATTAAATCAAGACGGGCGAAAGTTTTTTTGTGGCTAAGGAAGGGCCTGGCAATGTTGTCCGATTTCAAAAATTCTTTGGCAGCACAACCGTAATGTCCATGTCTGTTTGTATGTAAATGTATGCTTATGTGTGTGGTGATGTGTTGCTGCGCTCGCTACAACAGAGAAATTGGGATTAAAGACACAGTAACAACAAGTGACTTATGATATGTATTCTCTTTTATTCTCATAATATTATTGAGCGAATAACATTCAATGGCGTATATGCAACTCAGAAATATTTTGATATGACCTTTATTCTCAGAATGCTAAGGTAAACTGTACAATATCTAAGTGAAGGTAAATTGCTCAGTATCTGAATAACAAGTATCTACCGTGACATATACTGGTACTTAATATACCCCTCAAGCCCCAACAAGAGGTGTATATGCCAGGACTACACCAGTCACATCCACTGAGTTTATGCCATGACATTGAAGATACAAAAACTTGCAAAAGTATTTCTAGAAAATCTCATTCAGAATAACGAAAACTCAGATATATTTTGATATGACCTTTATTCTCAGAATGCCAAGGTAAACTGTACAATATCTAAGTGAAGGTAAATTGCTCAATATCTGAATAACAAGTGTCTACCGTGACAAATACTGGTACTTAATGTACCCATGGACATCTACCGGTGATGCACTTACGGGTACAGTTACACTTACTGGTCAAAAACGCGGTTGTTGGGTTGTGGCACCTCGCAGCTTCACGCAACGTAAATATTCTAACCGTGTTCACATTGAAAGTTTGTGTGTATGATCGTAGGTCGCCACTATGATACTTGCCCTTAAGGGTGCCGCCATAGGCTGATGCTAAGCGGTATGTCAACGATACAATGCCACAGACCTCGGTTCCAAGACATGGTAGTCGCTTCAACTCGCATGTCGTCCGTTCAGCCTTTGGGATTGCAACTGTGACATAGTCACCTACATGGAAATCCCTAATGTTTACACCGTGTCTCCTGTTGTACGTGTTAACCATCTGACCGACACTTTTCAACGTTCCACCCTCGCACGCTTGCGTAATTCATTCAGTGAAGGGGTGATCGTCACAGACT
Source organism: Paraescarpia echinospica (assembly GCA_020002185.1). Lineage (NCBI taxonomy): Eukaryota > Metazoa > Annelida > Polychaeta > Sabellida > Siboglinidae > Paraescarpia > Paraescarpia echinospica. The sequence continues at coordinate 19,653,686 of CM034539.1, read as the reverse complement.
GCAACAAAAGGGCCAGTCGGTGTCAAAGTGGGAACAGACGGTTCAGCAGTACTAGCTGATACTCCTGTCACTCTGGGTACGGGAGTAGGTGCTGATACTCCTGTCATACGTGGTGCAGGAATAGGAGCTGATACTCCTGTCATACGTGGTGCAGGAGTAGGAGCTGATACTTCTGTCATACGTGGTGCAGGAGTAGGAGCTGATACATCTGTCATAGGTGGTGCAGGAGTAGGAGCTGATACTCCTGTCATACGTGACGCAGGAGTAGGAGCTGATACTTCTGTCATACATGGTGTAGGAGTAGGAGCTGATACTTCTGTCATACGTGATGCAGGAGTAGGAGCTGATACTCCTATCATACGTGGTGTAGGAGTAGGAGCTGATACTCCTGTCATACGTGGTGCAGGAGTAGGAGCTGATAATCTGTCATACGTGGAGCAGGAGTAGGAGCTGATACTTCTGTCATACGTGGTGCAGGAGTAGGAGCTGATACTTCTGTCATACGTGGTGCAGGAGTAGGAGCTGATACTTCTGTCATACGTGGTGCAGGAATAGGAGCTGATACTCCTGTCATACGTGGTGCAGGAGTAGGAGCTGATATTCCTGTCACACGTGTTGCAGGAGTAGGAGCTGATACTTCTGTCATACGTGGTGCAGGAGTAGGAGCTGATACTTCTGTCATACGTGGTGCAGGAGTAGGAGCTGATACTTCTGTCATACGTGGTGCAAGAATAGGAGCTGATACTCCTGTCATACGTGGTGCAGGAGTAGGAGCTGATACTTCTGTCATACGTGGTGCAGGAGTAGGAGCTGATACTCCTGTCATACGTGGTGCAGGAGTAGGAGCTGATACTTCTGTCATACGTGGTGCAGGAGTAGGAGCTGATACTTCTGTCATACGTGGTGCAGGAGTAGGAGCTGATACTTCTGTCATACGTGATACAGGAGTAGGAGCTGATACTTCTGTCATACGTGGTGTAGGAGTAGGAGCTGATACTCCTATCATACGTGGTATAGGAGTAGGAGCTGATACTCCTGTCATACATGGTGCAGGAGCTGATAATCTGTCATACGTGGTGCAGGAGTAGGAGCTGATACTTCTGTCATACATGTTGCAGGAGTAGGAGCTGATACTTCTGTCATACGTGTTGCAGGATTAGAAGCTGATACTTCTGTCATATGTGTTGCAGGTGTAGGAGCTGATACTTCTGCCATACGTGATGCATGAGTAGGAGCTGATACTTCTGTCATACGTGTTGCAGGAGTAGGAGCTGATACTTCTGTCATAAGTGGTGCAGGAGTAGGAGCTGATACTCCTGTCATACATGACGCAGGAGTAGGAGCTGATACTTCTGTCATACATGGTGTAGGAGTAGGAGCTGATACTTCTGTCATACGTAATGCAAGAGTAGGATCTGATACTTCTGTCATACGTGTTGCAGGAGTAGGAGCTGATACTCCTGTCATACGTGATGCAAGAGTAGGAGCTGATACTTCTGTCATACGTGTTGCAGGAGTAGGATCTGATACTTCTGTCATACGTGATGCAAGAGTAGGAGCTGATACTTCTGGCGTACGTGTTGCAGGAGTAGGAGCTGATTCTTCTGTCATACGTGATGCAAAAGTAGGAGCTGATACTCCTGTCACACGTGGTGCAGGAATAGGAGCTTGATTCACAATACTGTTGCTGATGATGTTTCCTACATCTTCCTCATCCAACAAGCCAGTTCTTGCACCTGGGAAAAAGTTACCACGAGCCTCTTGTCCATAAACAAGTTCATATGGAACCTGCTTGGTTGTTTCTGACACCTGTGTGTTCAGAACATACATGATATTTGGCAAAAAACTAGCCCAAGGGAATATAGCTCCGCTAGGGTGACTGTTGGGGTCATACTCCTCCTTCATCTTCGCAAGCTTCTCCTCTATCGTCCTGTTGTCTCGTTCGACAAGGCCCTGTGACAGTGAGTGTGGTGGCCGGCCATTGACAAAAACGGTGTCACCACCCCATTTATCAAAGAACGACTTCAAAATCTGATTCACGAACTCGTGACCATTGTCCGAATGGAAGATCCGCGGAGTACCCATGTAAGCCCAAACACGTTCCTCCACTGACTACTACTTCCTGGGCACTCTTAGTTTTGAAAGGGTAAATGATGTGAAATTTCGAGTAATGATCCATGACATGACAGATATATAATTATATTCGCGATCTGGGGATTGGCGCATGTCTATAAAATCCACCTGAATCCGGTTCAGGAGTTCAGTCTCCACAATGGGCTTAAGGGGAGTTTTAACTGTGTTTGGGGCAGCCTTCTGGCAGGTTGGACATGACTTACAAAACTCTTCTATGTAACTCCTGGGCATTCCATAATAATCCCTATTTGCAGCAGCTAGAATTTTCTTTCTCCTACCACGACCTGTGCTGATATGCAACTTACTGGCAACGTCAAACATCTTACCACTGTGGATGACTCGCTAGCAATCCGACAGCGATATGTCACTGCGCCCACCTATGGACAAACACACATACACTATCTGATCCACTTTCTTAGACTAAGTGAAATTAACTTTTTTTATTCCCAATCTGAAGCTAAACACTTGTGGAATATCCTAGAGACAGACACCTTTATGTTCCAACATATTACAAACCCAACGAGAGGAGAGGGTACAAATAAAACTAGTTTTTTACATTTCTTTTTATTGACAAACATGTATGGCCAACTTGGCTTTCTATTGTAATTCATAAAACAGTGGATTCAGAACGTGTTAGTATTTATAGCTATTTGTCGTTATAGGCTACATGGAGGTTAGGCAGTATAATTATAAAACTTATTGTTGTAGCTGATAATTTAAGTACCCAAGAAAAATGTAGCGACAAATGGTACGTTAAAATTCCACCCAGACATGAAAACACATGAAAATAAGGGGGGGGGGTTCAAAATAACATGAAATTTCAGTTTAAGAGCCTGTAACACATAGCCACCAAACAATTGTGCCCACTATTGATACACATAACTGGTAACATCAACACTTTCAAACAGCAAACTTGTACCAGTATCTGAGATTCACCCATGCCAAAGTGATTAGACTTAATGAAGTCAATTAATTACAGGTCATAGTAGACAGCATATGGATCCACACTTGACCAGACTACAGGACAAAAGAATCCTATGGCAGTCTTGGGCAAGTGACAACCAATTAAGTAATCAAGGTGCACAGGTGGTAGACTTCATAATTGGCCAACCTTGTACCTGATGGAGCTGGTCACTGTGAACCTTTTAATTAATTATACTGCCCACTTTATAGAAACTTGCTGCCCAAATTTGTTGTTGGGTAATCACAATAAAAGGTGGGATATAACAAGGAATTAAAAAGAGAACATATATTAAAATGGTCGAAATAATTTACTGTTGGCCTACAGTATATATGTTGGGTAAGAATGAAACAAGTAACGACAGTTTGTCTGATAACTTGTGACCTACCATTCCAAAGTGAAGCGCTTCTCGTTTGTACAAATAATATAAAATAAAATAAATGAACTATAAGCCAAAACAAATACATACAAAAAGATACACTGAAATATAGTAATGACAATGAGTTTCTGAAACAATTTCTACAAGTAATTTGGAGGTATCATTTTCCCCTCTCCTTTTGGTACGGTGGGTCATAATTTATCAAAAATCTGTATATGAATATGATTTTTTTATCTCCAAGAATCTAACTAATGGTATAAATTGGGCGGTAGAGAATGAAGACTGAAGTGGGCCAGACTCCATGGCATAGAATCCCCGACTCTATAGACTAGACATGGGCCACATTTAGTAAATTACTAATAATGTTTTAAACTCACCTTTCTTTGGAATGACAAGCACGTCAGCGAGGTCGCGCACAGGAAAGTTGATTAGTTGGAAGCGCTTACGTTTGATCCACCACCGAAGTTTCGGATTGTCGGTGGAAGAAGTAGCGGTGGGCGCAGCTTCATGCTGGAGTTGCCTAACGAGTTCTCCATACTTTTCCTCCGGTATAACTTTTGAATTTTTCGACGACAGCAAACGGCCAAGTACGTCGGACATGTACGATTTATGATCAGTATCCATATTAAAAATTACTATATAATTCGTCTTTCAATCGTTATCTTACTCACTGGCACTGGTCAGTTTACAATTAACAACTAACATCCCTGAACTAGGTTATTTATATAAAACACTTAATCACGACGCGTTTAAAATCCGAATGGATTCCCATTCTGCCCCGGAAGTGAGACAGGGCAGTTTCGGAATCGCCCTACAATCAACTTCGCCCCCAATACGTGCACGGAACACTTCGTCATGCACTGCATCGCTGCGAAACCAAACAATTACGGCGCGCTTGCGCGGGCGACCCTGTTCATCCTGCTTTGGTCCGATTCTGTAGCTCCGTTCCACGTGGTCGGCTGCGATGTGGGTCAATCCCAGTTTCTGCTGCATCGTTGCGATCACCGCTGCATTGGTGATCTCGCTTTCTTCCTCCGGGATACCATGGAAGCGGAGGTTTGGGCGCCTGGTGTACTACCCCCTCTTGTCAGCATCCGCCTCCAGTGCAGCAACCTTCTGTTGTAGATCGCCGATCTTTTCATCTTTGGCGGTCAAACAACTCTTTAGCGCCTGCATTTCTTTATTCAGATGCGCAACCTGAAGATGCATTGCTGCGCAAACGGTCTTGATAAGAATCGGAGCAATTAGCTCCATAATCTCAAACACCATTTTCTCCTGTTCCTTTGTTCGCTTGCTTCCGCTCCCGCTCTTCGCTGAGTCAGCAGCCGCACTGCGCGACAGCTTAAACTTCTCCAACTCAGTCGTGAAGCACGCCTCCACCACACTGTTAATATCGTCGGTCGACATTTTGTCAACAACAACAGCCAGAGACACTCAGTGATGTGGAACGACTGGTCAGCAACGCGTGACGTCAGTAGCTGATTCGGGCGTGGCGTGAGCGATAAAGCAAGATACTTCTCCAACTAAGTCGTGAAGCACGCCTCCACCACACTGTTAATATCGTCGGTCGACATTTTGTCAACAACAACAGCCAGAGACACTCAGTGATGTGGAACGACTGGTCAGCAACGCGTGACGTCAGTAGCTGATTCGGGCGTGGCGTGAGCGATAAAGCAAGATACTTCTCCAACTAAGTCGTGAAGCACGCCTCCACCACACTGTTAATATCGTCGGTCGACATTTTGTCAACAACAACAGCCAGAGACACTCAGTGATGTGGAACGACTGGTCAGCAACGCGTGACGTCAGTAGCTGATTCGGGCGTGGCGTGAGTGATAAAGCAAGACGATATCGACGATATTTAGAAAAAAAACAGTTCTCATTTAACACGTCGTCAACATACGCACCTCTTGCAATAACCCATGGAAGCACCAAACCAGTGTCAAGTTTAGCTGTCCATATTACAGTTGCTATGCCTACCAGCTGAGTTACTCGACCTCTTAACGGAGAGAAGCTGTAACGTGTCTTACTTCGTCAATACAGTCAGTCACTATAGCGTCAGGCCAGGAGTCTTTGTCTTTCCCACTCGAGCATTGAAATCCTCAAATAGGATTAGCTTGTCCGAAGTAGGCAGAGACTCAACCACTTGTGTGAGTGCCGCATAAAATATATATTTGACGTCTGGCTGTGCTATCAAAGTGGGTGCATAGGCAAAGATAACTGTGGCATGACCTTTCTCCAGAGAGAGAGGGGCATGCTGTCATAGTACGATCAGAGATTGCGTGTGGCCCCTCTAACTTGCTGCACAAGGTATTCTTAACAGCATGTCTAAGTCCATGTTGACGGTTGGACCCAGCTGGTTTTCCTGACTAATATTTTGTGTATTCAGACTCTCTGATGGAGCCTGTCTCGAGTAGTATTGTTTCTCGCAATGCTACAATGTCAACTGACCTCTTGGCCAATTGTCGGTCGATTACAGCACTCTTTCTTAGATCGTTAATGGAATCGTAATCCGGGGACATTCCAGGGGTCAATGTCCGTACATGCCACGTGCCGAAGCAGTTTTCGTTGTCGTTTTGCAGGTGTGAGGGTTGCAGTCTGACATTAGGTCTTCACACCCACGCAGGCCTTCAGACTGTGGCGGGTTAGATCCCTATTGACTGGGAAGCCCAGTTTGGAGCGGGCGGATACTTACCATGAGACAGAAGTCTCCCCCACTGCCAGAGGTGATCCCTAGCGCCATGCTCTACGCCAATCGAGCGTTAGCTTATAACCGGTTACTGCCATCTCCCGTGTTGTTTCTTGTCCTGGAGTCAAACACGCACAGGCAGAGTGTCTTCTCTGTTGAAAGAATGATGCAGCTAATGCCAGGGCAGTAAACAAATGTGTTCCTGGTTTACTCTTGTGACTCGATGATAGGAGATTTATAGCCAAGACACTTCTTTCGACCTAAAATGCTGTACTGTGGAGGAAAAGCATGGCTGATACGTCCAGCAACATGTATGTTGCAGGTGGTGCCGGTTTGTGCGCAGGGAGTACACAAATCGCCTGTGGGTCCCAAACCAGATTTTCAGTCAGGGTTTACTCCCTTAGCCTTTGGCTCAAGAGCCTAACCACAAGGCAGCAGTTGCTAGTTGCCCATAGCTGGGACATGGGTTGGTAACAGTGGCAGAGCGTGTCCACATGCTAGTGGGTCATGCACACAGCACCTCTGGGCCCCATGCTGCTCCGAGATCCCCCGTCTAATTAGTATGGTGCCTCACGGTGACATGCAGTATCGGTCAATTACCTCTCCCAGAGGTAACTGACGGATATGTGATACATCTCTTAAGATATGGAAAGGATTAGTTTTGACGGTCGCCCTCCCTTTTTTAAACGGCGGATATGAATGTCGACGAAGTTGTTGCTCTCCTCCTGTTTCCCTGTCGACAGGGGTGACGCTAGCCTCGATTCCCTGTCGTCAGGGGTGACGCTGGCCTCGATTCCCTGTCGTCAGGGGTGACGCTGGCCTCGATTCCGCTCCTCGATTTCAGTTATCTTTTCTTGCAAAACATTTGATTACATTGAAATCGCTGTCCACATACCTATATTTCACAAATATTACTGCTCTGAGTGACATTAGTTTTGATCGACAGCTGCAATCTTTAAAATGGCGGTGCATATGTCGGACAAGGTCAATAATAACATATTTCGTGCTTTTATCAAAATAATATGTAGTCAATATTTTCTTCCAAGCGACTTTATTAATTGTGTTGAATATGAAATGGGATTTTCACGTCGGCGCCAAGACCGCATTTCCGACCGTTCGCCTGGACATGTGTACCTGAATGTCATACCTTAATTTAAGTTATGATAACTCGTTGCACATAACCAGATGGTTGTTGAAATGAAAGTCATATGTTAAACTCATTATTATGTCGTAAATGTAAATGTTGCTATGGTTCGTGGGACCCCACATGGTGGCTCAACTGACTCCATAATTGGGTACTCTTGAACCACTTCAAATGCTTACACTAATTTGCATAGATATTTGGACATTGGCATACCAACCTCACAAATGTCACGTCCCTCTAAGAGGGTCGTCACGTGTATGTACATTCATATAGTACAGTGATACAGTGTGTCCACTATCTGTTCGGCGTCTCCAACACAACTGGGAAATTACTCCAGCCGTTAGAAACAAGATCCAGTGAGTTAAAGATAGAGACCACTATTCTGTGAGTCCACGACAGGTTACATTTCCCTCCTGCGTGGGATATTTTCTTCCCCTGGCGCAGACACCGGCTTTTAGTGTCTCTTCCGAAAGACACGGGCAACATGAGGTGAACGAAATTGCCTACGTTTCGGAACGGCAGCAAGTGGAATCGAACCACCGTCCCCTCGATCGACAGTCCGGCACTCTACCGCGCGACCACCGCTCTCCACAAGACATACATACTTACATGAGGACTTTTTTTGTTCACAACGGTATTATTTTTGAAATTATCGTCGAAATCGTGAAAAGTGGCTTATGGGTCCAACCTTTCCCTGTCTAACCGTAGAAACTATGGTGCGAAAGCACCCTACGTAAAACGCCCTCACATGTTGAGGTTAAAAGTGCTTCCTCAAATCGTTTTTTGCTCGTTTCATTTCAAATAAATATTGTAAAAAACACACCTACTCTACTGTACTTTGTTTGCGCAACTTTTATATATCCTATCAAGTTTTAGTAGAATCATCAAACTATTAACTTATTTAATGCCTGCCCACGAATCAATTAGTGATTTTCAAAATTGGAATCTTCACTTGAATGTGTAATATACGACGATCATGGACGTGTTTCTGCGTTTATCATGTTGTCGACTTTCCTTGCCTACTCAAAAAAATCATGTCGCCTAACAATTCAGTGGGTTAAAGGCTAATTGTTGATTCGACAATTGGCTTTGTCACGTTACCAGATGCAATGACCAAACCATTTTTTTTACCATTTAATCAATTAAAATGTACGCACGTTTTAAAACCGGCCGTTGGTATAATTAAAAACTATTCACACATTACATGTTTGTACGTCAACGAACTGAATTCATGTTCGACTTAACTAATCGAGGAAGCAGCTTTTACATAACAATAGCGGCAAGACACAGACGAGAAAATACATAGATTATTGAACACATTTTAATCATCAACATTAACACATTTCTATATACATAGTTCTTGGATAAACTGTCCATCTGACAATATTTTAATATATAGGATATACGTGATAGTATGAAAAGTACCCAAGACACCGTTCAAAGGCTATGTAACTTCGACTAAACACGTAATCTATATAAAACACTGCTGGTAAAAATACAATCTAGCAGCGGGGTTCTTAAAATCATAGATGATGGTTTTGGGAATGTGCCGACTCACGATTATTAAATTTATTACACGCGTGTGGTTAGGGAGCACTCATTATTTATCAGGGGATGGAAGAATTGGGAGAAACTCCTTAATTTAAATATAAACCACCCCAAAATCCAGTGCACTGACATGCAAGCTACTCCAATCATGTACACTGAAATCAGACACCTATAGTTTGTATATCTGTAAAAAAAAGCTATTGTTCTTAAAATTGAGTGCACTACAAAGTGACCCACCCAAAAAAACATCTGCACTAAAAACTGAGCACACTGCCGAATCCCCTGATAAATTATGAGTGTTCCCTCATTCATAAGACACCTCAGTACTGTTAACTTGACGAGATAACAACAAATTTTGTGAGCGGGTAAAAGCCCATCTTGGCAATGCATCCACAAATGTACACATACAAAACAAACTAATATCGCAGATATCACTGACGTGTCCAGAACATCTATATACACACTGGACTGAGGCAAAAAACAAACAACATCCAAAGCAGGATCAACAAGTGCAGTGTTTTCCAAGGATAGGTTTACTTCCAGCACAAACCTAGTGCATTCAAATCGTCATAGTGCAAGTAAAACTTAACACACCCAACACAAATCGAACTACTGCTCGAGGTATTTCATCAATTAATTATAAACAATCTGAGTATATCTGTCACGTTCCCACAGCTGTGCGCATATATAAAACTAATACATATTCTGCAGGATCTTGCCAGTTTAGGGGTCATCTCAAAACATTGATGCCACGTGAAACTGGTTTCACAGTGAAGGAGGTTAGTGGTGATTTCCTTTAGCGTCATACATCGAGATGATATCGTCAATAGCTTCAATCACACAATGATCTGATGTAAAACAATTTCTTGTAGTTTAAAACATAAATGTTTCGGGATCGACACCTTTCCATGATGACACAAGAATATACAGAAGATGTCTTTTTGCAGCAACCGAGGAATGCAAGAGAGTGCTATGTCTTCATAAGTGACTATGTAAAGTCACATCTGCAACAACAGAAGTGAGTTTGGTTGTTGTGTTTTGTGGGAATCACAGACGGAAACACACAGCTGTTGGAAGGTTTGTGTGCCGGCCTTCAATGGAATACCACATCGTAGAGCACATGAAGCAGATCTACAACAAAAGTCAAAATAGTACTGCAGTGAAGAAAGTATTGTATCATCATTCAATGTACATTCGACTATGGGACCATCTAAAAAAGTGTACAAATAAAATAATGCCATTGTACTTGTGTAGAATAAAGTCTAGTCATTGTGTTTACCATGGGGCAGAAGGGCGATTCACTACCCCATTAACTAAATTTTAAAAGGACACAGTCTGTTGCTAGTTTGTCTTTTATTAATTAATATAATGTTTTTAAGACTACAATAATTATATTGAAGGTATACTGTCCACTAAATTGTGTTTAATAAGCCCACAACAACATTCGCAGTTTGGAAGGTAAAAACCCAGAGCATGTTCAAATGGTAAACAAAACAAGCGTTATTTGCAATATTGCAGAGGTGGGCTGAATACCTTCTGATGTTCAATATACACATTCCTACTCACAAATTCCTATTCTCTAGGTGTCTTTGTAAAGCTTTGTGAACTACACTGGTTGTGGCGCTATATAAAATAAATATTATTATTATTACAAGTTTACAAAGACCCACCTTTTTTCGTCCAATCAGAAGAGTTGTGGTACACCGGCCGTTGACCCGTCCTGCCATACGGGCCGGTCAGCGATACTAGCGCGACACATCGGACATGTCTGCTCCCGGTCAAACCATATTGTGATGCAGTCTTCACAGAATATGTGCTGCAGAAACAAGGCAACTCTGAGAGAGTACTCAGGCAAACACAAGTACCGTATTCATTCTATTAAGCGTACATGTCCTAATTAGCATACACCCCCCTTTTAGTAGTATATGACACTGTGACAGTGATCTCCAATGCCAACTAATAAGATGTGCTTCGTGTAATATATCATCACACCCCCGGATTTACACTATTTTGGGAATTTGAGTGACAGCTCTGTGATTTTTGTTAAACAAATTTGACAGCTGTGTGATTTTTGTCAAACAAATTTGACCTGTAAACCATGTTAGATCACAGATTATAGTTTATGCTGATAAACATAAATGGACAAGCAGACAACCTCGCTTTAATTAAAAACCCATCGTTATTTAAACTGAAAGTGAGGTCATATGAAATCATACATGCACAAGATCAAGTTTTTGTCCATGTTTGAGATGTATAATACATTTTTCATATATTTTCTCTCATTTTCAAGTGGCACTGTCACAAATGTCCCACTTTGTTTTCATAGCTATTTATCTATGATATATTGCAGTGAAATCCATCAGAGTATACATTTAAAATACCTGCTGATCTTTAACTGCATCTGCTAAACAATAAAATCTGTCCTAACTACCCCTTAGCTGTCTTTTCACCTGTATTAAGAGACCACTTTTGCTGGTCTGAAGGATGGTCATTTAAGACAGGTTCTTCTGTATGTATGTTGCACAACAGAATTAGCTGCAGATTAGCTGCATAAGATGTGACTCGCCACAGTGAAGTGGCTATTAAGTTATTGTGAAATGGAGTCTTGTACTGTTTTGTATTCCATAAATCACAAGCTTTAAAACGGTAACTCATTTGTTGAAATATCTTGCCAAAATGGAAGTAAACCTAAAAATTGACAATTTTAGAAACAATGTCATTATGACTCGTATTGTATATTGCTTTTTAATCTGTGTGTTCAAAAATGCATGAATTTTATTAGTTTAGGATGATTTGTTAAACAAAATCAACTGGCCATTGAAAGGTGAGCATGTCTGCCAAAACAAAAAATTTATTTGAACTTGACCGAGACAGCTATTTTTGGCCTGTGTGCAGAATAGGCCTGTATCACTTAATACCCGGTCTGCCATGGAAGGTCACATTTGTTTCTGCAAATGTGATAAATTATTATGTGAAATTACTGAATCAAACCAAGCTAAATATGACTGGCTTACCTTACAGCTCAGTCGCACTGGATCTGTCAGTTTGTCTTGACAGATGGGACAGTTGTTTTCCACTAAACCGAGTTCTTCTCGGTTGGGTACTGTGCCATATCGCTGTAAGGAAGAGACATCTAACGTCAGAATAAGCTACATTTTGGAGCAGAAAGTCATACAAAAATGGATTTTATTTATCAAGAAAACCATTGCAAGACTTGCTTGACAAAGACAACTGGATATGGCAGTTAAATATAGCATCATCATATAAATTATCTGTCATCCCTACACATGTTACATATTAGTCATAACAAACAACACATAAAATGGAATTTTGAAAACACTGCACATTTCACTTCATGCAAATTAATAGTTTAATAATTTAGCATCAATTGCACACATTAATAATTGAATTAAACATTAAATGCACCATATATGAAACTTTTGCTTAGCATTGTACAGTAGATGTACGGAATAATTAGTGAAATAACAATTTTAACATCAGGAAATTAATTGTTGTACGTTGTGTTATTTAATAATATTTATCCATATCAGGGTCTTTCCATATGTAGTTATCTATAACAAAAAATCACAGGTAAAAGTAAGATAGCAAAAATTCCATTCGATATTCTTTAGAGAATTATTTCTTAATATTAGAGTATTTTAAATTGGCAGCAAACACTTACAACATTAGACTTGAATTTCTTCAATGCTGTCCACAGTTCTTTCCCTTTTTGCCACAGGTTAAAAGACTGCAAAAGGAAAAAAAACATAAAAAAATTATGGCAGATTTTGCGATAATGTACAATAAGTCTTCGTATTTATCTCTTTAAATAATACATGTATTATAAAAACGAAAATAATCTGTAAATTTATTTGTCTAGGATGAGATTATCTCCACTTGAAGTGTCATCATAATATGTTATATCATTTTTACTAGTTTAATGCAAAATTACAGGAGAAATTAAACACAACCACATGAGTAGCAACATAGTTAATAGATTATACTACCGTTTCAAAGATTTTCTTCACTGCTACCAATATAACTTTTTCACAGTGTTAAGAGTAAATAATAATACAAAATAAACAGTAAATAACAAAGAGTAAAGGGGACAGAATAAATTGAACATAATATATAATAAATTATATAAATAAAACTTAATATTATTATTATTATAAAGAGTGAATATTTAACTGTAAATAATAAATTGTAAATAATAAGCTATAAATAAAACTAAACAAATTAAATAAATTTTTGACGCACCTTGCAGACAACATAGAGAACCATGAGTATGATGGAGAACCACATAACACCGCCCTCTCGGTTGTCATAGAGGTAGTAGAGCCAGGGCACAGAGGGCACGACCGAGCGATAAAACTGCGACATGACCTCAATCAGCATGTAGTACTTGCCCTAGAAACACACATCGTCATATCACCGTTTGGTCCAAACAAATGAGTCACGCCTTCTAGATCTTCATCAGTCCAGATAGTAGACGGACAAATTGTAATAAACAAACAAAATGGCGCATCATGGATAAAAAATTATAGGATGAAAGTGCAGATCGTGTGACAGAATTAAACATGCAACCTCATATTTTATATATGAGCAGATTGGGCATGTTTTATATGTCTATTATCAGTGTTTTTACAGAATATAAAGCTCCACACCCCACCTGAAATTATATTTTTGGACAAAAATACTGAATGTATTTCTGCCATATTCTGATAGCATTTTATGTGTACAATATTTCTAAAGTTCTTGTATAATAATTGCATGCCTCTAAAACATTTTTATTTGTAAAGAAAGTTGACTTTTGTCAAGTAATCAATTCTATTATGCAATTTTTGACAGCCGTTTACAGCTGTTTGCCTAAAATTGTTGTTTCTCTTACAAGGAATCATCAATCATCACATATCTGGGAATGAAGCTATATCAATGACATTCTGATTAGTGTGTTCCATAATATTTTGTTTTTTTTATATAAAAATAGTTTATTTTTATATTATGTAATTACAGTACATTAACTATCTCTTCACAATTGCATAACTAGAAGTGTTGCAGACAAGGAATAGAGAGAATTGCACTCTTATAGGGTGGAGGAGTTACAGACTTACAGTATTTCCATAGGTAAACCATTCCAAACTAAGCCATATATGGGGGTCATCTTTGATTGTTGCCATAACAACAAGGTGATTGTGGGTAAAAAGTTATCTAAACTTTTCCAAATTATGTTCTTTATGAATGACAGCACAAGTTAATACAATTACAATATTTGACAAAATAACAAATATGTTGGGTGGTGTCTCTGCATGTCCTTAGGTTACTAAAAACCAAACATTCTTATTATGTTGTGGCACTATGTAAGTAGGTATTATTTGTATTACTTAAGCAGAGTTAAGTTATATCACCGCAAACACACGTTTATCATCAAAATATTTTTTTTCAGATAAAGCATTTATAAAAACTCCATTAAATACTTGTTCATTTTTTATCTTGAGTATTACAGTTTATGAAATGCTCATATTTTGTTATCAAATAAAAAATAACTAATATACAGTTTATAAAAGGAACAACTGAAATCCAATAGCCTTGGAGTTCTGTTATTTTCACAGTGGTGCAAACATTTTCTGAATTACTTGGTTGGTTTACTTAGTTATACAATAATAATCAATATGTTATGGTCTGGAACAGGTGTTTGCCTTGCTTGGTGGTGTACAAGCCATAAATAAAATAATAGAATAAATTACCTGATTGCTAACAACATGAATGTTAAAAAAAACAATTTTTTAATACCTAATTATGATGGGTTAACACACAAGAATAAAAATTTGACTGTCAATAAGCCAACTGTTTCCTTTTTAATATGCCATTTCTGCTTTGGATGGCTATAATATTATTGGTCAAGTCATCATTAAATAATTATTAAATCATTGTTAAAATCTGTGTTAAATTATTGTTTATTTTTTCTTAAATGTGTTGAATTTCTGTTAATTTTCTGAATAGTTGACTAATAACTGTTAAGTCTTTGTTAAATCTCTGTTAAATATTTGTTATGTTATTGTTGATGTTAAATCCGTGTTAACTTTGTTCATCAATCTTTGTTAAAATGTGTTCAATTTTAATTAAAATGTTCAATTGTTATTAAAAATTGGTTAAATCACTATTAAATATGTACTAAATCTTGCTAAATCTGTGTACATACCTTCCTCTTATATCGCAGAACAAATGTAGGCAGCATTGCTATGATAGCCTTCAGAATGATGGCTCCATATCTTATGACAAAGTCTGTGATACCAACGACCCACACCAGTTGCCATACATTGACGTCCCCTACTTCAGGTAGACACAGATAGAGACTGAAACAGACGATGTACTATCCAGTTCTCAAGACTACTCAAAGCACTTTACACTTTACTCCCTGGCAGATCTGTTCAATCAAACATCTCGACTTCTACGGGAAGCATTCGGCCAATTAATGACAAAGATTATTTGTACACAAATATCCACCAATGTCTATAGCCAGGTACTCATTCATACAGCTGAGTGAATTGGAGCAACATAGAATGAACAAAGTTGCCCAATGTTCGACACCGCAGCATACGATTCGAACCTGGGTTCCTACGATTGAGAGCCAGTTGCTGTGTTCCACGCTGAATGCATTAGTGTTGTTATTATTACTCAACTTGAGTTATAACTGAATGAAGAGGTTCATCGCAGTGGATGCAAAATATTTTGACTTATTTATGGTCAATTTACCGTTTGTTGCATGCTAAACTTGTAGCATTATGTTAGTGTTATTGGTTTGCTCTTCCAAATTTAACAGAATTAAAGATTGATACCATAAATGGGGAACCCACCTTCGATACAGATGCTGGTCTTCAAACATGTAGTAGACGAGGAATATATTGGCAGAGAGAAAGGTAATGATCCACGCCATACATCCAACAGAGTCAGTCCAACTCCTGTTGTCCTGAAAATATCAACAACAGATGCTGTAGCTGGTAATTAATATTTTGAATTATTAATTATTATCTTTAAGAGACTTCAAATGTATTCCTAAAACTGGACGATACTTCTAAACTGCAGCAATTACAAAATTTATCAATAATGATCTACCCAAATATTTAACGCATACCCCTTGCACACACAATTTTGAAATTTATCAACATCACATTTAAGGAATACATTTATTTTATATTATTATATATATATAACCTCTTTAATAGCATCTAGTCAATCATGAGTAACCCATATCCTGTTAATCTTCTGTTATGCTGATAGATTTAGTTTACTAATCCCAATCAACACCAGAACATGTGCTTTGACCAATGACAATAGCGTTACCACAGTCATAGTTTTCATCAATTGCATTTTTGTTGGATTTCACCTACTTGTATTTCAATGAACAGTTCTTTAAAAACTGTCTGACTTCATCTATTTTTCTGACTTGTAAGTCTGACTAAGACTGACACAGTCTAAATAAGACTGACAAAATTACACAATATATTACATTTTCTACTTGACAAATTTCCATACATAATGAGCTAAAATGTAACAAAGAATGAACCATTATGATGAAGTTACACAATATCCGTCAGCATTAACTAACTTCTCAGATTGGTTAATTCTACAGCAAATATTTATGACATTTATAGTAAAACACAGCAAAAATCTCTGTAGATGAAACAACACTGTAAATGACAGAACGGCTTGAATGACTTGGAGACTCGGAGTCTCAGACTTACTCTCTGTGTAATGTTCTTCTTCAGATTTGTATTGGCATGATAGAATGTACCCAGCAGGCCAACAAACACCAGTATTCCTGGAAAACAATGTACAATAACAACACAGATCAATAGAAGTATAGAAACAATCAATACAATTATTACCAGAACAATTTGATAGCTGTTATATTAAATTAAGCCTAATCCGAAAGAGAGAGTGAGTGGGAGGGAGGGAGGAAGGGAGGGAGAGGAAGGAGGGAGAGGAAGGGAGGGAGAGGAAGGGAGGGAGGGAAGGAGGGGAGGAAGGGAGGGGAGGAAGGGAAGGAGGAGGGGAGGAGGGAGGAAGAGGAAGGGAGGAGGAGCAGGAGGGGAAGGGAGGAGAGGAAGGGAGGGAGAGGAGGAGAAGAGGAAGGAGGGAGAGGAAGGGAAGGGAGAGGAAGGGGAGGAGAGGAAGGAGGAGAGGAAGGAGGGGGGGGAGGAAGAAGGAGGGAGGAGGGAAGGAGGAGCGAGGAAGGAGGAGAGGAAGGAGGGAGAGGAAGGAGGAGGAAGGAGGAGAAGGAGGGAGGGAGGGAGGAAGGGAGGAGGGAGGGAGGGAGAGGAAGGGAGGGAAGGAGGGGAAGGAAGGGAGGAAGGGAGGGAGAGGGAGGAAGGGAGGGAGGAGGGAGGGAGGGAGAGGAAGTGAGGAAGAGGAAGGGAGGGGGGTGAGGAAGAGAGGGAGGGGAAGGGAGGGAGGGAGAGGGAGAGGGAGGAAGAGGAAGGGAGGGAGGGAGGAAGGGAGGAAGGGAGGGAGGGAGGGAGGGGAAGGGAGGGGAGGGGCTGGAGAGGAAGATAGGGAGAGGAAGGGAGGGTGGGAGGGAGGGAGAGGAAGGGAGGGAGGCAGAGGAAGGGAGGAAGGGAGGAAGTGAGGGAGGGATGGAGGGAAGGAGTGAGAGACTGAGAGAGACTAGTTACTATATATATATGTGCTGCATATATATATCTATATATTTATGTTTACGTTTATATATGAAAAACCTGTAAATATACTTTGTAATGTTTTCATTCAACGCATAAATGACGTTCCGTATTCAACATTACAGCCAGCCAAGAGGCGTGAGGCAACTTTTCTGTCAGACCACCAACTTTACAAAGTTGAAGGATCTACCTGAATATTTCCGGCACACCCTTTGCATACACAATTTTGAAATTTATCAACATCACACATAAGGAATACATTTATTTATATCTATAACCTCTTTAATAGCATCTAGTCAATCATGAATAACCCACATCCTGTTAATCAGTTATGCTGATAGATTTAGTTTACTAATCCCAATCAACATCAGAAAATTTGCTTTGACAGACCACCACATTTTCAGCTCAGACTTTGAAAACTGATGGACCTAGTCCATGTTCCACTGTACACACTAAATGTTTTTAAATAAATTATATTTCAAAATGGTTCTTAGATGCGTTAGTCTCTAGCTGATGACAATCACTGCTCACACACTGAAAGTCTGTTAATAAATAAACAGCTTACCTAACCGGTGGTCGAACATAAGTTTTATCAAGAGTAGACAGACGAACGGAATGATGTTCTCCATGGCATTGTAAAACGTGTGAAGGAGATTTGCTGCCTGGATCTGGTCTGCCCGAATAATCCCAGTCCCCTGTTGGCCTGGGGAAGGTGGAGGTACTTCTCCTAGGGAGCTCAACCCAGTTCCCTCACTGTCAGTTTCATCTTCGGACATGTTGATAACAAGAGATTCAGATTCGCCTCCCGGTCCTCCATGTAGCCCCGTCATGGGCATGTGATGTGTGTGTGGATCAACTGCATGTGCATGCATGTGTGCGTGCGCAGGCTGGTGTGCATACTGCTGTGTCGCACTTGCTGTGTGCAGGGCCAGGCGCTGAGAGGTCGGTTGCTGGGAGAAATGCTGCTGAAGATCGTTTAGGACTTGGTGCTGTAGCTCCGGAGAGAGGACATGCTCGAGTACGTGGCGTAAGTCATCAGGCAACATTCTGCTGGAGGTTGTCGCTGCTGCCCTATCGCTGCTTAATGATACGCGGACGCTTCTTTCTGGGTGGTTACTGGAACCCTCTGCCATGGCGACTTCCTTCTGGTTAAGTATACAACGCATCGAATATCAGTACTGGTAAGTGTTAATCAGTTAACTATATTATTTCAACATATATGTGTTATGAACCAAGTAAACTATCAAAAACAGTACGTCAGGAATGACAGGCGGTTCTTGCTGTGCCTACATACATGTCAAAATCATGAAGTCGTATGATGCCAATCGGCGTCCGCTACTCGTTATAAATCAGAAATACCCCACGACGTAAGTAGTTCATACGTTGTGCGCGCGCATATGTCAATAATCATGTACACCTTATCATCTCTGATACGCCCAGCTGCGACAGCGATCCGCGCATATATTATAATTTATATTTATATGTGGACCTTGGCCTGGGCTTGGTGATAACAACTGGCCTTACACTGTTATGAACACCAAATATGTTCTTACTTCTGATACAGTTATGTAATTACAAATGATTGCTTTAAAACATCGACTGGGAGGCTATGTGTTAACCGTTCGCTTGTTACCTTCTTTCCAGTGCTGGGTCAATGATTACACGAAGTCAACAAATAAACCCAGGCCAAAGCAAAGCGGAAGAGTACGGACAAGGGAATTTCCGCGGTTTCGATATTAAATAAGTTAATCATAATTACCAATAAAACACACTGTTAAACTATCATTATTTTACTAATTGTCTGCAACTATCGCTGATCGAAACAGCCAATAAACTGTAAAAATGAACCGATTTGGTAATCATTTTCGTCCAATAGCATGAGTCGTATGGCAATTGACGTCAGCGTTGTCGGCCCGGACCAACTATGAAAACAAATCGCAAAAATGTTGACAAATGATGTGACAAATGATTAAGTTAACAATTCTGAGAAGAAGGTGGTTTCTTGGCATCTTATTTACGTGCTCGTTTGTCTATTTCATCACGAGCATTTACAAGCAGGTAACTGGGGTCGTGATATTTAACTATTATAAATCGTTTTTGCATGGACATGGTGACGGTCACGACATGGATGATGGACATGCCCATGGTGACGGTCGCATGATGATGATGTTGATGATGGTGCGCTTTATGGCTAAGTTAGGGCCAAACCCGGTCTTGGCCTTGTGGCTAAAGCCAAGTGACAGTCAGCCGTACGTAGCATGTTGCTCCTGGCGGATAGGGTTAGATCAAGTGACATTAGGCAGTCATCAGGATTTGCAAAAAACGACAGGATTCGACAACGGGGGTCTATCTTGGGTGGGTGAGGGGTTACCCCGACTTATTTGTTTTTCTATGCTTGAAAATGAAATTATGCGATATTTATCAATCATCAATGGACGTTCTTAATAATCGATAAATAATACATTGCGTTTTAATTACTTTATTTTTGTAAACCAGTACTGTAATTAGTATGTCAGATGTAATTGTAATTATTTGCCTGATTTTGAATTAAGTAAACTTATTTATTCTTGAGATTTTCTTATAAATTATTGGTAACACAATTTAAGTACTTGTCAAACCCTTACTGCATTGGAAATTATGCAAGAGTTTGTGGTATTTAAGTGAGCCAAATGTAACTTGTTGAAAATTACAATTTTGGGGTGGCTGCTACGAGAACAACCAACAATGGTCATAGTGGCAGTCTCCCCGACCCCTGTTTAGCTTATCTACAGCAACATGACAGTCCATGGTTAGGATATTGTCATTTTGTTATTCCGTACATTAAATAATTAATATTGTATTTTTATGTTATACATTTTAACTAATAATATATGTTGTATCACCTGCTATTTTTTTCAACACATTATTTCATAATTGAACTGTAGATATTTCTGTTTTGAAAATTGTACTGTTTTATTTTATATGTGTGTCAAATAAACACTTCCGATTCCGATAACAACTCCCTGACTAGTTTTCTACCCGTCATTTATTAGTAGCAATATTTTGTTGTTGTTCAATTTATCGTATGTTTGTGATTTCAGTCGACCCAGCTCCGCAGCAATGCCATAGCACCACGACCAAGGGTTCGCCTGGAGACATTTCGATGGCAGTCAAGTTATGAGAAATCAAACACGACAAAGATAACAACATGTCGCAACTCTGTGCAGGGCAAGCACCTAATTACTGATGACCACGGTGAGGGCAGCATTCAGCTTCTGTATATCATCCTCTCAAAACTGAGGGTGGTAGCCAGCGTGGGGGCAATCAAATTAGGGTAGTTGATAGGCTAGGACTGTGTCGGTCCAAGGATGTCCTCGGAGGCCGCTTCGGTAGCCAAATAGGTCTGACCAGCATATACACTGGTTGCCCCTCCCCTCTTTTCCCTTGTATTTGTACTTTTTAGTCCTTTGGCCGAAGGTCCAAGGGACTATTGCCATCACTCTGCGTCCGCCGT